>CM028752.1:32398156-32583409 GCA_016801395.1 Leptodermis oblonga
TTTAGAAGTTTCTAACCTTAAGGTGGTAAATTTTAGCTTCAAATGACGATTCTTTACATCAAACGTGCAAAACCATAGTAGAAATTTGGAGAAGAACACTTTCGGCCGCGATATGGAGATACACGTTGTTATTTAGGGTTAAATACGTCAACACAACGGCGGTTATAATCAAACCACCGTAGAAAGGGACATTCTACGGTGGTTAATTGTTAAACCGCCGTAGAAATGGACTTTCTACGGCGGTTGGGACAAACCGCCATAGAAAGTGGGCTTTCTACGGTGGTTGGGATAAACCGCCGTAGAAAGTATGGACTTTCTACGGCAGTTTGCTTTAAACCGCCGTAGAAAGTCGCTTTCTACGGCGGTTTAACAATTAACCGCCTTAGAAGGTCCATACTTTCTACTGCGGTTTATCCCAACCACCGTAGAAAGCCCCTTTCTATGACGGTTTTAAAATTAACCGCCGTAGAAGGTCCCTTTCTACGGCGGTTTATCCCAACCGCCGTAGAAAGGGGCTTTCTATAGCGGTTTATTTTAAAATTGCCGTAGAAAGTCTCTTTCTACGGCGGTTTATTTTAAAACCGCCGTAGAAAGTCCGTATTTCTTTTATAACAGCGGTTTTCTATTTTTCGCCGTTAATCCGCAGCCGTTAAAGCTCTATTTTGTAGTAGTGTAAGGTCATTTTGTCCCCCTCCTTACTTTGTACGTACAATTTTTATTTTAATAAAGGGTCATCATGCCCCCCAACCACTTAATTGGCTATTCCCAATAAAAATAAAAATAAAAAAGATAGAGAGAGATTGATATAAGACAAGTTTGAATAAACACCAATTCCTTTAGACAAATTGCCATTGAAGTGGCTAATTTTTTTTTAATTAGGGATTCCCTCCTTCTCATTCAAATAGTTCACTTTATATTACTGTTTTTATTAATACAAATTGGACTCTTTGAGTGGAACAAATGGAGTATATCTTTTGATTGGAATATCATTTTTAGGTGTATTTTCTTCATTATTCTTGGTTCCTTTATTACTTTATTTTCAAGCTGTTTTCTGGATTTTACCATTTTTGGTAACCGTAATTTCCCAAATTGAGGTACCCTTTTTTAAAATTGAGAACCATTCCGAATATGATTACCCAAAAGTTGGTTCTTTCAGGCATTCATGATTCAATTCTGAACCTTAATTTTCTTATCGATGGAAGCAAATGAATCATTCTAGGCAAAATGGTCAATACCCTAACAAAGACTCAAGTAAACGGGCAGCTATAGATGTAACAAAGACTCAAAGTCTCAATGGCCGAGACTTTAGATCCATGTGGGAAACGAATTCCAGTTTTCTTGATTCAGATTTCCAAGTCACGGCCAGCTATAGATATTGGAAATCTGAATCAAGAAAACTAGAATTCCAATTGCCTTGACTTCTAAAGTGACACGCCCTCAAGTCAGCATTGGAATATCATGTTTTTGTGGAAGAAGACTTAGAAGACTTTGAACTTCGAAGTTGCAGCTACTATAAGTTTATCACTTTGAGCCATATGGAATACTCAAACGTAAAATGGAATCCACCATGAAAACACCTTCTTCCGAACTACTTCTCCTGATCCCCCTTATCCTATTTTTGTCTCTCGGAAACACTTCGGCTTCTGTTGAAGAGGCTGCATCTCTTTTCAATTGGAAAGCCAGTTTTGGAAACCATAACAACCCCTTTCTAAAGTCATGGCAATTACAGAATTCTTCTTCCGGCCTCCAACAAGAGAGTGGTGGCCCGTGCAATTGGTTCGGCGTGTCGTGCAGCCAGGGAAGTGTCAATAGGTTGAACCTCACCAATTCTAGCATCAATGGTACTCTCCAAAACTTTGCATTCTCATTACTTAAAATCTTATATATGTTAACTTGAGCCTGAATGAGCTCTATGGAAGCATACCACCTGAGGTAAGCAGCCTCTCCACACTGAATTACCTGGATTTGTCTTTTAATCAGCTTTCGGGAAGCATTCCTCCTGAAATTGGCCTTTTAAGAAATCTCAAAACTCTCTACCTAAATGACAACCGACTGAATGGCTCAATTCCAATTGAGATTGGCCAGTTACTTTCCCTCACTGAGCTTGCTTTAGCTGACAACCTCATTGATGGACCTATTCCTGCTTCCTTGGGAAATTTGAAAAGGCTGACTCATTTATACTTGGATAACAATTCACTTTCTGGTGTCATTCCCACTGAAATCGGAAATCTTGACAATCTTGTTGAGATTCGCATGGGTATAAACAGGTTAACAGGTCCTATTCCACCTTCTTTTGGTAACCTGAATGGCCTAATTGTGTTGTATCTCTTCGGAAACTTCCTATCGGGTTCAATTCCTTCCGAGATAGGAAAACTGAAATCACTCCAGAGTCTGAGTCTGTATGGAAATAATCTTACTGGTCCAATCCCACCATCACTAGGACTTCTGACTAGTTTAACTCGTTTGCAGCTATATGATAATCAACTTTCAGGTTCCATTCCCCAAGAGTTAGGCAATCTGAAGTTTCTCACTCATTTGGAATTAGGTGAGAATCAACTCAATGGTTCTGTTCCTACATCACTGGGCAATTTTATTAACTTGGAGTATCTGTATCTCCGACAAAACCAGCTCTCTAGCTACATCCCAGCAGAGTTGGGAAAATTGACTAAGTTGGTTGTCTTCCAAATGGATACAAATCAGTTCATCGGTCAATTGCCCGAAGGCCTTTGTAGCAATCAAACCTTGAAAGCTTCACCACCAGCAACAACAGGCTTTCTGGTACAATCCCAAGAAGCTTGAAAACTTGTACAAGTTTGAAAAGAGCCCGATTTGATAACAACAGCTTCACAGGCAACTTGTCTGAAGTGTTTGGTGTTTATCCAAACTTGACTTTCATTGATCTCAGTGGCAATAACTTTCATGGGGAACTCTCTAGCAATTGGGGCAGCTGCAAGAACTTTCAAACTCTTCGTATGGCGAATAACAAGCTTACTGGTCATATTCCTCCAGAATATGGGTATCTGACTAAACTTGGTCGGCTTGATCTTTCTTCTAATAGTATACAGGAAAGATCCCAAAGGAATTTGGGAAGCTAAAGTCTTTAGAAGATTTGTACTTGAACAACAACCAACTTTCAGGTGCCATTCCTCTGGAATTAGGACTCTTAAGAGAACTTTTCAATCTCAGCCTATCTGTAAACCTTCTAAATGGTTCAATTCCCGAAAGTCTTGGAAACTGTCAAAATCTGATTTCCTTGAGCCTGAGCAACAACCATTTAAGTCAAAATATTCCAGCCCAGTTGGGGAAGTTAACTCAACTTACCCTTCTGGATTTGAGTAACAATTCTCTCACTGGAAGAATACCATCTGCATTGAGCAATTTGGGGAATCTCGTTACATTGAATCTCTCCCATAACAAGCTTTCCGGGTCCATCCCAAATGATATTTCAAAACTTCACCAGACAGTCAACATTGATGTGTCTGTCAATGACTTAGAGGGTCCAATTCCTAGTGGTAAAGCTTTTGAAAATATCACTTTTGAACAAGTCATGGGGAACAAAGGATTGTGTGGCAAAATCACAGGTTTACAACCATGTGATACTTTGTCCAGACATGTTGAGAAGAAAAAGCAGAACATCGCGCTTATGATTGTTCTCCCTCTTGTGGGAGCATTCGTACTTGTTGCTGCACTTTCTGGAGTATACTTTTGGTGTGAATCTAGAAAGAATACTCCAGGAGACAAAGACCTGGGTGGAAAGGGTGCAGATGTATTCTCTATATACTCATTTGATGGAAAAGCTCTGTATGAGGATATCTTAAAAGTCACAAAGGAGTTTTATGAAGCATTTTGCATTGGTAGAGGAGGCTACGGAAGTGTTTACAAGGCAAACCTTTCATCTGCTACCACGTTGGCAGTAAAAAGACTCCACAATGGTTTCTTGAACGAGATAAGGGCCCTGACAAAAATTAAGCATCGAAACATTGTGAAGCTTCACGCTTTCTGCTCCAGTGCTAAACACTCATTTATGGTTTATGAGTACCTGGAAAATGGCAGCTTGGCCAAGGTTTTGAGCACTGACAATGATGCAAGGGATTTGGGATGGCAGAAAAGGATAAACATCATTCGAGGCGTTAACCATGCCTTGTCTTACATGCATCATGATTGTTTGCCACCGATAGTTCATCGAGACATTACAAGCAACAATGTGTTGCTTGATTCAGATTATGAAGCTCATGTCTCGGACTTTGGCACTGCTAAGTTTCTGAATCCAGATTCATCAAATTGGAGTACACTAGCTGGCACCTATGGATACATTCCTCCAGGTAATTTTTGTTATAATTTCCCTGTGTTCACTTATATAGATAAGTATATAGTATCCGCATGACATGATGTGGTCCTGTGCAGAGTTTGCCTTCACTATGAAAGTAACTGACAAGAGCGATGTCTACCGCTTTGGAGTTCTGACACTGGAAATACTCAAAGGGAGCCATCCCGGCGACTTGATTCCTTATCTAGTGTCTTCCAGACCTGTCAATATAGAACTCAAAGACTTGCTCGACCAGCGACTTCCGTATCCCTATCCAGATGATGAGGAGGTTCTGATATCAATCCTTGAAGTGGCAAGAGCATGCCTGAATGCAGATCCTCAATCCAGGCCGACTTTGCACTTTGTTTCGACTTTATTGTCAAAGGGTATACCCCTGCTGACATTTCTCGGTGACAAAGAGCCGGCCAGCTTAGAATAATTACTTTTGTCAGATGAATAAAAAGCAGTATCATCTCCAACTTTTAGGATTCTGCAAAAGGAAGCTAAGGGTATGGCAGAACTAGTCAATGTTTGCTGAATAAAAATGTTGTCATTTGCTTTCAGATTTACAATTGTACTTGATTGTTATAAGCATAAAATATATTTTCGACCCTTGATAATAGTACTGAAAAGCCATTCCTGCTCCAATTTAAGTGCCCTGGCCATTGATTCTAACCTTGATGCACTCAGAAAAGGGGGAAAAGACCTTAGAAGAGGCATCTGATCCATATCAAAGCATTCCAAGAAATTATGTTCTTTGATGTAACAATCATTTGTCCAATTTAACCATTCTTAATTATTCTGTCTACAAAGTAAACCAAGTAATCTTCCAATAATGAGTGGAACATTGATTTGCTTTGTGAACAGAGTAATACACATTACATTGGACACAGATAAGTAAATAGTTTTCATACCTTTGTAATACCCAAAATTTGAAATTTTGTTCAACTCGAGTCTCAGGAAGTTGCTGCACTAATTCAATGGAGGCACAGAACAGAGAAGTGACAGGTCACTGGCCCTGTTTGGCAAAAAAAAAAAAAAAAAAAGGAACTCGTTTGTTAGCTGATGCGAAATAATTAGACTATAGCCGCAAGTGCACGGCGTCGCACAAAGTTATACCGTGGCAAGCACGGGTTGATCCACAAGGACTAAACACAATGCACAAAGTGAATTCTTAATGTGTTAATTTTCACTTGATTTTTTGTAAAAGATTATTTTAATATTGTTTTTGAGAATTATAGAAAACTTAAAATGAGAAAACAAGAAAGGATTGATTCAATTCAATTTCTAAAAGTGGGTTGGGAGTAAAACTCAATCTACAAATTTTATTTCGATCATGCTAGTTTAAACTTTTGTGTGTGTGTGTGTAATGGGCTAGTAATTAATGTAAGTGGCAAGCTAATTTACACATAATCACAAAAGAAAATATTTAAGTGGCCAAGCCCTTAATTGCAAATTCTGCAACTTTTTTTCACAGCATCAAAAAGCAGCGGCTTTCATTTTTCATAGCCGTGGCTATTTCAGTCGGATTTAATATTCTGCGCCGCGACTATTTTCCCTTTTTCCGCTTCTGCACAATTTCTGACAGCGGCTGCTTTCTTTTTCCATAGCCGCGGGTCTCGTTTCGCATGGCCGCGGCTTTCCTCCTTTTTCAACTTTCTTTTCTCCGCTGCATGTCTAATTCTTAATTCTACTCATGATATGTGCCTAACATGAAAACAACCATAATTAGTCCAATTCTATATCAAAACCCACAATTTAAAGGCAACAATGGTACAATTCAAGGATAGAAAAGAGTTTACAAAATACTCTTATCATTAACCGGTCATACGAGTTAACTATTTGGATTTGACCTGCTAGCCAACTAAAGAAACCAACCCACCTATATCTTCAGCTATATATGAATATAGTAAGTTTTTAATATTTTAAAAATGAAGTGCAATATAATTTTCATTTGAAATAATATAGCAAAATTTTCAAATATAATATTTACTCTTAAGAGATTTTTATCATGTTTTATACCATTTTTTTTCTATTATAACAATTGATATTTTGGAGCAGGGGTGTAACTACGTTATGAGTTGGTGCGACAAAATTTTTCTTTTTATTATATAGAATTTGAAAATTATTTGTATTTTATCCTACCAAAAATGAAAATAATAAAGATAAATATTTATAACAAATAATTTTGCCAAACGAGACATTCGAGACCTGGCTCCGCCACTGCTTCTGAGGAGTATGTAGGACCTATTGAGGTAGTGCTAATTGATAGCGTCTTCTCACCTGAATTCATGCATGGTTTCAAACATGAGAATGGTACATAAAGAAAAATAAATAAATAAATCACACAACTTAACTATTGATAAACATATTACAGTGCAGTCTTTAGGCTGGTCAAACCATTTTACTTACGCTTAAAAATATTCCAGTTCAACACGGAGAGGCTTTATATTTATATATAATCAATTTCCACGACTCTTCTTCAGTGATATGCAGGTAAAAGTATTCCCTTTTTTTTAATCAAATGTAGACGAAATGGACTTGTCAACTGAGTTCCAGGTGGATCCCTGAAATTCAAAAAAGGCACTCACCAATCCATATGTTTTTGTGGAAGAGAGAATTAATTAATGAGAAGAGAGACTGAAATTAAGCGTTGGAATACAGAAAGGAAGTTTCATATATATATATATATATATATATATACTTCTCTTGAATACTAATTACTATACAGATCACCATGGATTCATCATATACTTCCAAACTAATTCTCCTCCTGATTCAAGTACTTATCCTATTTTTATCTTTCAGAAATGCTTCGGCTTCTGTTGAAGAGGCTGCAGCCCTTTTCAAATGGAAAGCCAGTTTTGAAAACCACAACAACCCCATTCTAAATTCATGGCAATTATTTCATAATTCTTCCAACCTCCAAAACAAAAGTGCTACTCCCTGCAATTGATTTGGCGTATCCTGCATCCATGGCAGTGTCCACAGGCTGAACTTCACAGATTCAAGAATCAATGGTACACTCCAAAACTTTTCATTCTCATCACTCAAAAATCTTACCTATGTAATCTTAGCTACAATGAACTCTATGGCAGCATACCACCTGAGATAAGCAATCTCTCCAAATTGAATTATCTTGATTTGTCTTATAATCAGCTTTCAGGAAGTATTCCTCCTGAAATCGGCCTCTTGATAAATCTCCAAACTCTCCATCTAAGTGACAACCAATTGCATGGCTCGATTCCTATGGAGATTGGCCAGTTACTCTCCCTTATTGAGCTTGACTTATAGTCAAACTTTATTGATGACCCTATTCCCCCTTCCTTGGGAAATTTGAAAAGCCTGCATTATTTATACTTGATTGGAAAGTTACTTTCCGGTACCATTCCCATTGAATTGGGAAGTCTTACCAATCTTACTAAGATTGAAATTATTGTGAACATGTTAACAGGTCCAATCCCACCCTCATTTGGCAATCTGAGTAGTTTAACCTTTTTGGGTCTACGTGACAATCAACTTTCAGGTTCAATCCCCCAAGAGTTAGGCAATTTTAAGGTTCTCACTAATTTGGTTTTAAATTCGAATCAACTAAATGGTTTTGTTCCTGCACCACTGGCAATTTGATTAACTTGAAATTTCTAGATATCTTAGAAAATCAACTCTCTGGCCACATCCCAGCTAAGTTAGGCAATCGGACTAAATTGGAAGTGCTTGATCTTTCTTCAAATCACATAACAACAGAGATCCCAAAGGAACTCGGCAATATGACTCAACTGGAAAAGTGTAGAATTGACAGAATTGCAGCAATATTCAAGCAAGAAACACTAAGCTAAGAACAAATGAAGAGAGGAGTGAGAGAATTTTCTGAACTTCTATTAATCGAAGAAGAAGAAAAAAATGGAAAAACCTGATTACAATAATCAGCTACTGCAACTAAAGACTACAGATCATACAATGCACATCAAGTGCAGCTAATCTAATCTCTAACTGAATTTCCCTCCAAAAACAGCAACTTGACAGCTTAGGAGATGACAGCTGTACTCCATTAACTTAAGCATGCTCTTAAGCATGATCCAAAAATATCTAATGAGATCTGACAGCTCATCAAGGTGGATCACGTTTTAATTGGATTTGATCTGCTGGAGGAGGCTTACCACTGCTACCAGTGTTGCTCCTCAGCTTCAGGTTCTGTTGCTTCTGTGAGCTCAACTTGGAGCCTTCTGTATGGTCATTCAGATGGTTATTCTGCAAAAAGCTTACACTTTCTTCAAATCACATAACAGGAAAGATCCCAAAGGAATTTGTGATTCAACTGTAGTATACTAATCTTACTTTAAACTACATAGCAGGTGAGATCCCAAGGGAATTTGGGAATCTGGCTGAAGTGTGTAACGTTGCTCTTTCTTCAAATCACATAACAAGAGAGATCCCAAAGGAATTTGAGAAACTAACTAAACTGTATTGGCTTTTTCTTTCTTCAAATCACATAACAGAAGGGATCCCAAAGGAACTTGGAAATCTGTCTATACTGAATCTTGTTGATCTTTCTACAAATCACATACCAGGTGAAATCCCAAAGGAATTTGGTAATTTGACTGAACTGGCCGCGATTGAACTTTCTTCAAATCACATAACAGGACAGATCTCCAAAGAATTCCGGAAGCTACAATCCCCTGAAAAGCTAAGATTAGACAACAACCAACTTTCAGGTGCCATTCCCAGATAATTATGCCTACTACCACAACTTTATCATCTCAAGCTGTCCACGAACTTTGGAGACACCAATTAGCTGGGAAATGCCCGTTTGGTGTTAAAAGGGGCTCCAACCCCAACACCAAACTGGCGTTTTCCCCAAGCGGGTCTACAGTGCCCCGCTCCGCAATGCGATTTTCTCTTCTTTTTTTGTTTTTGTTTTTTAATAGTTTTTTAATTGCACATTAGTACTCCTTATTTTTTGTTTTTAGTTTAGTTTTATATTTTAATGCTTGTTATGTTATCTATTAATTATTATTTTTATTTCATTTTATTAATGTAATTGCTAAATAAAATTATTTTTGCAATCAATTTATTATGTAAAATTAAAAATAATTCATGTATATTAATTAAAATACTTAATTAATGTCTTAAAAAATATTATTATATTTTGCGTGAAATTAATTAATTGTTGTGTTCATTGTATTGGATTAATACGTAACATTAAAGAAAGTTTGAGGTTATTTTGTAATAAAATGTAATAGTATACAAGTAATAAGAATGAATATAAAATGAAATATAAAAAAGAATCTAAAAAGAATATTCTTTTTTAGTAGGAAGAATAGAGGTAGGGTTGGAGCTTTAAAATGGTAAAATAGTACACATCAAAATGGAGGAATAGTTGGAGATGCCCTAAATGGTTCAGTTCCTGACCTCGAGCTTGACCAAATTCAATTTTAGCCACAGAGTTCCAACCAACTGTAATAAATTAGTGGCAATAAAAAAAAATAAAAATCGTGAGAACTGAAACTAAAATTGCATGCTTTCTGCATCCAAGTGAAGTGTTTCCAATGTTTTTAACGGGTAAAAATGTATGTGATCATGCATACTCTTTGTTTCATATTGTAATAATTAAACAACTTTATTTTCCAAAAAATGCACCCACGAGATTGAAATTTTAACTACTTATCTCAGTTGAGAGGAAGAAGGAGCAGTAGCTCCAATGTTAGAATAATTATAAACTGTACTCTCAAAAGGCATATATATTTAACTCAAAGACTTTAATGCAGTCAATAGAACTGAGCTCAACATCCATAAAGTTATGTCACAAATTACACAATTTATCACCGCAGAATGCAATACACAAAAAGGAATAATTCCTCAGCCACATTAACATTTTCCATGGTACAAAAATGAAAAACATCTTCCTTCAAATCTTCTAACATCGATCTTCAATCAAATAAATGGCCATCAGCGTTTCTCTTCCTTCTGAAACCAGTTGATTCATATATAGCATTGATCACCTGATGATGATACAGATTCGCTATTAATTATTAATGAAAGTTTCGAAATTGGATTTTTGACCAGTCTTCAAACCACAACTAGGAAGAAACTCCTTATAAAAGGAAAGAAAAAAAACCACATAGACATGGAGAGAAAACACCATAAAAGGAGAGGAAAATACCATAAACGGAGAGGAAAACACCATAGACGAAGACCAAAACATGGATAAAATTCAAATCTAAACAAACAAAATACTCCCTCCATTTCATTAGAAGGATACATCTTTATTTAAGTACAACTTATTATGGATGTCAAGGTACAATACCTAAAATACTTAATTTGTCATCATTTGTTCCATTTATATCCTTACTTAGAAAGTCAGGATTAATTGTAAACCATACATAATTTTATTAGTAAGGATAAGAGATGTAAAATTATTCAAACTGGACCCTTCTAATGTAACGGAGGGAGTAAAAGATAGATAGTAAAAGCAAAAGTAGAACTGTTTTTCACATCCTTGATTAAAGAGGATGACGGGGAAAGTGATGAACTTCAAGGTTTGGAGAGAGATATCGAAAACAGAATTGGTTAAACAATAGGCACAAAAATCACAATATATGAGTGAGTTCCTACATTTCAGCAACCCAGTGATATGGGGGATTTTGTTGTAATTATGCTGATATATTTGTGCTATTATTGAGCGTCATCTGCACTTATTGAGGTATTTTTAATGCATGAAACTTTTTAATGGTTCGGATGTTTGTAATTTTTAAAATTATAAGAACTAATTTTTAGTTTGGCCAAAATTCACAGAGGTAAATGTAATTCATCCAAAATTAAAAGTTTAAATATTTTAAAATAAAATTGAGTAAAAATTGCACATTCTAAGATATCAAAAAAATATATATATATATATTGATATCTTAGAATGTGCAATATATATATATATAAAATTTAGCAACAACTTCTTTATATGTCACAAGACAATATAAACGCATTTGATTTGAATTTAGAAGATTTATGAATTAATTAAGCAAATCAACATGAATAACAAATTTGGGCGACGATCCTTCTAAAGCTCTTGTTGCTTACAATCATCGTTCATTACTACAAAACATGCTATTAGATGCGAGTTTTGCGATGCCCCCGCCTCCAATACGAGTGCCGCCATATTATTGGCACCCTCCTCCAATAAGAGTATTGGAGGAGGGTCCTTCGAAACCCTCCTCCAATACTCTGCGTATTGGAGGTGTGTGTTTCGAAGGACCCTCCTCCAATACTCTTATTGGAGGTGGGTGCCAACAATATGGTGGAGCTCGTATTAGAGGCGGGAACATCACAAAACTCGCATCCAATAGCACGTTTTGTAGTGGTGAATAAAACTAAAGGTGAGAGCACGTACGTTTACTAGTACTAGATCTAATTATCCAGTCGATTCAACCAAGTTTCAACAAGTTTGAAGAACAATATTAGACCATATACTATTTTCTAGTGATTGTCTCTGTTGCATTGAGTATTTTGAGGAGGAAAGAGAAAGTGAAGGAACAAACGATAAAATATTATTTCATGTGTTCCATTAAAAGAATCAACCTTAACTAATTTACCACTTATTATGAATGTTAAAGTATAATACATAATTTAGGTAGGCTGAACAAAAATATTCACAAATCATGTCAAACCGCATCTTCAATGTGGAACCGATCCAAAATTTTGGACGGATCGAAACTAAAATTAATCCCCGGTCCGAGATTGGTTTCAGATTTTTGTTTCGGATTATCTGAAACTGGCCCCAACTTTATCCCTACCATCTTCGATTTTCTTTCCGTCATTTGCTACCTTACCGGAGTTTACAAGCCGTTGTCCGCAAGTCCATCGCTCTGTCCTTGGTCTCTGGCTGTTGTTCGTTTCCCGTCGTCGTCTCAAATCCGTATTCTGATATCTTTCGGATTTTCTCTAGTGTTGTCCTAAACTGCAAGCAACATAATGTGGTATCCCTTTACAAATGTCATAATGTGGAACTCACCCGTGACCAAGTTGGTTGTCGATGTACGGCTAATCCAATGAAATCCACTATGAATATTCGAATAGTTGCTGCATTTGGGGCATATGAGAGGGTAGCAAATCTAATTGGCTCACCTAACCAAAGGAGAGAGAGAATTACAAACCAAAAAGGAGAAATCCCAAATAGTCTATAAAATTAAAGCAGTCTAAGCCACAAAGAGGATCCAAAATACTGAAATAAATAATGCATAAAAATGTCCTCTCCCAAAAAAAATTTTTAATACAAACATCACATAGTATATAAGAATCACAATCCCATTGAAGTTATAATTCGGTTATACACTCATACCACGATAAGTTGTCATACACAAGCATGGAAGAGTCCATTGATTTTTGGATGAACTTTCACGATGGTAAAGACCATGAAAACAGGAGCAATAATCATATGAATATGCTCATCCAAACAACTAAAATCTAACAATCCCAGCAAGCTGTTGCATACTCACAGTGAAAATATCAGCAAACCTCCTGAAAATATTGCGATATATGGGATATTTTATATATCAGAATAGCCCTAATATGTACCGGACCAATCACTTGAAGTGATGTTGAGAAAAAACCCTGCAAAAGGCATAAGATCAAAGTAAACCTAAAATTCAGAATCAAGAAAATATTCAAACATGTCAAGAAATCAAACATTCAGAAAATAAAAGATTACAATAAAACCAGCACTAATAGGATCATGTTCTGGTTTTCCCAATTGGATGCTTAGGAACCCTCGAGTTCCAACAATAAGTTTTTGGAGATAGAATATGGATGAGAGTAGGTTAGCAAGAATTTCTATACAGAAGTTCAGATTATGCAACATAACTAATTGATTATTATTGCTATCCAAACTGACAGTTGACACTTTATGTATGCTAATGCACTACCAACTCAAGTGTCATTCAGAAACAGCTTCTGGTGTAACCAACATCAAATTGCTAAGCCACCATAATTGTATCAGCAAAACCTAGCAATGTCCCAATCACAGCAGTTAACAAAGATAATAAAGTAAAATATATACAACTTTAATAGCAATATTATTCAGGTAAGGGAGACAGAGACAGTGATTCAGTCAACAACAATATATGTTTGTAAAGCATCCATACGGAACAACCCTGAAACATTATGGGATGTGGCTTTCTCCATGACAAAAAATGCTAAACAACAAAAGTAGACCTCTTATAGCGGTAAAAGACATTGGGCGAGCATGTTTCACGGTAAAATGCTGGATTTTCATGTGAGAATGGATGGATTCATGATATAGAGAAGCAATATATGTTCAAGAGTTCATAAGCAAATGTTAGAAGACTGAAAAGCCATAAGAAGACTGATATAACTGCAAATATTGATTCATCCATATAAGCGATCTTCATTACAATAAACATCAGGTTGAAAAAATTAGGTTCCAGTGTCACCATTCACAACCAAAACAGATTTATACCTTAGAGAGGGATCATCGCCACTAGAGAAGGCTGTAGTGCACCCCGTTGGTTTTCTCTAAGGAGCTTGCTCTATTATTTCCATAAAAGAGTGTCACCGACCACATGAAATCACCATTTCACAAATGTAAGCATTTCAGCTGAAAAACCCTTCCAGAAAACCAAACAACATGGCAAAAACACTAATTGCACTTAAAAAACCGTACAAAAAATTTAAACAAAAAAGGGCTGCAGAAAATACTAACCCAATTAACAAAACAGTACAGAAAGCATTACAAAAAGCGAGGAATAAAATGTCCAGTTCAAGAATGGTCCTGAAAAAATTAAATCATACCAAATATAAGAATTCTAGTTAAAACCAGTAAACAAATGACAAGCGAAGGATTCACGTGAAAGTCTTCTAGTTATAGAGGAAGATAGGAGAGAAGGCCGTAAACGAATAAAATAAAAGGTGTGGAAGGATTGAAAGTTAGAACTAGGGTGGTTGTGAAAGTCCTCAGTTATATTGATTGAAGATTTCTATTTTTTTTCAACTAAACAGTTTATAATTACATGATCAATCCAATGCTATCAGTGTTGTGCATTATTCTCTTCTTTATTACACATCTAGACCTCAGATTCTCAGTTATCAAAGGAACAAAGACTTAAGGAACAAAGACTTATGAAAATACATAAAATTTTGCTCGACATATTCATGAATGCATTTGTACTTCTAAATGCATTCCTACAACGGAATAATGTTAACTATTTCCTCACTTTGCAAATGTTTAGCGGGGTATCCGGAAGTATAAAAGCAGGCAAACATTTTTACCTATTTCTAATCAGCAATAAACTCACAAGAAATGAGGGCTACCTTAGAAACCATTCATTCCCTCACCACATGTCAAATTAACTAAGTTCTTAAAACTCGTGAACAATTGTATCTTCTAATTTCGAAACGATGCGATAAAACACAATGATTGAACCAAACTTAGACACACCAAACTCAAACTGCACTGGTTAAAAAAATAGGGAAAACCTCATATAAACTTCTTCATTAGCAACTTGTTCCATGTTTACCACTAAAATTCTGAGAATCAAAACCAAATAAATGAGAAAAAATCAAGTTAAATCTTTGAATGGCCCCACATATTAATCACATCAAAAGCACATACTTACTACTACTAGTACTATAATTCTGCAACCAACTCTAGCTAATCTACCTGCAATTCAAGTAACAACTCATGATGCTATGTTTTCTAAAGTGCCAAATAACTTGTCAATGAAATAATTAACTGGGCATAGCATATCATTAGAAGCCCCAATATGAATAAGGGTGGGGGATAGAAAAACATGAAATAGTATTTAAAAGGGGCAGGGGAAGGGGAATACCTAATAAAAATTGGAAATAACATGTACAAAAAGACATCCTATATTAACATAAACATGAGGGCCAGTACTTCTAAATCAAGCACATTGGTTTTCATTCAATTAGACATTTTCTAAAATTTTCAGCTTCTTTCCCATAGAATGCTTAATTTCCACATCGTTTCATGGATTACAATTTAAACATGTACACTCATGACAAAATATTCAGCCCTAAAATTGACGTTACCTTCAATAACTTTACAAAATAAAATATGTGTAGCAATTAGAATGGCTTATTTACACTAATATTCAAAGACACCCCATTCAAAATGCAATTCAACCACGATAGTTTACCTACATTATATACGATAAACTTCCTCTCTTGAAAACACCTATTTTACAACAACCCTCTCAGACAACTCACATGAACATGTAAACCATCTAAAAAAAAGTGCCAAATTAGAGCATGCATAATATTCTGACCTTGGAATAAACTAAAGCAATGACAAATTCATCAAAAACTTGAACATAAAGCCCACCCAGAGATCATTGTTTTCAAGCGACCCTCAGACTAATGAGAGGACAAGGCCTCGCAAAATTGGTTATTAGACATTGACGCTTTTTGGGGAACTCGAGTTCAGAAGATTCTTTTTACTGCGAAGCTATACCAGGAGCTAAAATTGAATTTCTTCTTCCTGCTAGTGTTATTAATCTATATTTTATAGAAATTTACAGCTGGCTATGTTTTCTTCTCAGGAGAGAGTTGGACGATGTTATATCTCCTGATAAAGCGGATGATATTGCAAAAAATGAAAGATCTCCCAATACATGTTTATGAGTCTGAAATTTGGGAGTCTTTTGGAAAAGAATTTCGTGACCCTTCTCAGAGGGTACAGGTACTTACCAACTTTGACCAGTTGCGGAGATTGTTTAGACGTTTTATGGTTTTATAGTTTCTGTATATATGGAAATAGAGAACACAATGCGACTGTTTTTATTGATTAGGCCTAGAAAAATGGGTTAGACTTTGAGCTCACCTTTTACTAGGCAATATTAAGTACATTTACTTCAATTGCATGTTGTGTTTTGTAGATCCCTGATTAGGACTCTGGAAGGTCACATTATTATTACTGTCACGCATGCCATGCAGCTTGTTGAGATGTTAAACACATTTTTCTTACTAATTTAACTTAAATCCATGGATCTCACTATATACGGTTTCTAACAGCACAAAAGTGGAAGTAAATTTCATGCAGTTGGGGTGCAAATTGAATTACCTGCAATTGTTAGGAAGCTTTTTGACCCTATGTCCTTGTACACCCGAAGTTCAGTCACAGTGCCACCGGTCACCTTTACTGAGATACTTGGGAGAAGTCACCATATCAGGCACACCTAAAACATCAATAAAAAGTTGATTTATGACTTTAATTGCCTTAATTTACTTGAAGGGACAATAATAAGTCAACAATTTTATTCTTCACTCATACCCTACATATGTTTACAAGATCACAAATTTATGCAGCATTATAAACATGTATTCGGTATTAACACAACAACGAAATATGGCCCTACGACACCGCATATTGCCTTTGGAAGCTACCCCCAAATTTCAAAACGATGGGGATTTTGACACGTTCCAGCAATGGTTGTTCCATCACTGATAGGATTTCAATGAATGATAATACCCATTGCAAAAAATATGCAAAAAATTTAAGCCAACCTGCTTGTTCGTCGTGTTTGGACTGACTTCAAATAGGATGTCGGAATTAGATGTGCTTACTGGACAATAGGGCTGACGTCTACCAGAAACCACAGGAAATGAAGGGGAAATCATTTAGTCAACCGGAATTGCAGGGAACACGACTATTTTGGGAACTAGGGTTCCATCGGGCCATGCTTCAATTGACATACAATGGAGGCAGTCAATCGGATAGGTCGGTCGGCGACGCCAGGCTTCGTCTTCTACGATTTAGGCTTGGAAACGGCGGTGCTGAATGCGAGAATCGGTCGCCGGAGCTGCACTTGTGGTTTTCGCGGTACTCCCTCTTTGGGTTTTTTTTTATTTCCAAAATTCCCAACGAAGACCCTTTAGATATATATATATATATTCTTTTTTTCTTTTGAAATGTCTTTGTTGCACCAGGTAATCAACAAAGTTAAAGTTCCCCATATATGTAGCTCCACTGACTAGAAAAGCAAAAGTAGTTCGTCGAATGTAAACAAGTCTATTAGAAACTGCAATAAAGATGATGAAGGCATGAAGGGGCGAGACTTCTGATTATTTTAATTTTTTTTTTGGTTAAATTATAACCCCATTTAGGGATGGCCACGGTTCCAGAACCGCCGGTTACGGTTCCAAAACGGCAAGTTACGGTTTATGAATCAGTGGAACCAGAACCAGAACCTTGGGGGGACAGTTCTGTGCCAGTTCCAGAACTGCCGGTTCCGGTTCTGTCACGGTTCCCGTTCCAATTCCAATCTTTTCCGTTTATTTGATTATTTTTTCGTTTATTTAACAATTTTCACTTATAAATGTTATTTTATTTTGACTCAATTAATAACGCAATTATTTGTAAATAATTAAAATTACAAAAATAAAATAAAATATGTAGTGTTAATACATACATTTAAGCAATTAAATGATTTATATAATAAAAGATGCAAAAATAAATTGTGAAAAAATATATATACAGATGAATAATACCTCAATATATTATTTTTAAAAAATCAAGAGAGTGATGCCTTGTTATAAATCGTGAGAAATCAGAGTTTGAACTTTGAAGCATTGAAACTTTTACAAAATAAGTACGTCTTGCATATTCAATATAATTCATCTTCATCTTCTTCATCATTTGCGGATGTTGCGGTTGGATCTAATTTGATTTAATAATTAATTAATTTTAATTTAATTTAATGCTTATTTATGTTATATTAATAATATATATAAAAAGTATACTATTAGTTTATATATTATTATAATATATATATTTAAAAATAGTTTATATATATATATGTTAAACATCTAATATAATTATAATTATAAGAAAGAAGTTCAAAAAAAAAAAAGCAAATAGTTGAAGTAGTTAATCAACTTTGCTTTAAGCTTTTAAATTCTAGTAAAGGGTCGCGTGTTCGAATTTGTGCAAGAAGAGGGTTGTACCCTTTGGAACCGGAGGGTTAGAACCGGCGGTTCCGACCCGCCGGTTCTCAATTCTCAAACAAGAGAAACCCGAACCTTAACCACTAGAGGGGGGTCTGGTTCTGGAACCGGGGGCCACGGTTCCGGTTCCAAAACCGGCGGTCTGGTTCCGGGTCAGTTCCGGTTCGAACTGGAACCGTGGCCATATCTAACCCCGTTAATCTTTTCATTTGGTATCATTGTTATCTCTCTTCATCCATTGATTTGAAATTATTTCATATTTGTCCTTAATTTTAAAAGTTGTTTCAAAACAGTTTTGAGTGCAAATTCCGACAATATTTGAGTTATTATCGACTAACAAGAGAGATTTACACACATTAATAGAGACAACAAATGAATAAATAAAAAGTAAAAGTCAAATCACTTTATTCACCCATTAATTTAACTGAAAATTAACTCAAATATTATAATAATTGAGACTTGGAACCATCCTAGAACGATTTTTGAAATTAGGGGACGAAAATAAAACCATTCCAAGTTAAGAGACCAAAGAACGGAGTGATTGAACTTTATTTTTAATTACTGCCTTGATTGTAATTTGTAAGAATAAATTTTTTGCTTTGACGTTGTAATCTTCGAGATCATTAAGACGAATTTATTGATCTCTTGTAAAATCTTATGACAAAAACTATATACTGAATGGACTTTGTCTCATTTCCAGATCATGAAAATCTTTCGAAATTATATCGTTTTATATATTTTTGATTATACATATATCTACCCTATATAATATAAACTAACATATGGTTTACTTATGAGTGACATTTTGCTGCCAAATAAGTTTAACATTTAATATATGTATATGCCATGTGTCTGCTACTTCAACAATATATATATATGTCATGTGGCTGCAATTTCAGCAAAAAAATTTAGTAAGCCTCACATTTAATTTCATATGTTCTATCATCTTCTTCTAATAATTTCATAGCTCTCAAATCTTATCATCTTCTCTACTCCAATTACCCTTTTGTATTCCATCATACACAAAGCTCCATATATAAATATGAATCCAATGCTTCCAATTCTTTGACTCCAACGAAAATTTCAAAACAGAACTTCTCATATGCCCATTGTCGGAGTCAACCATCTATGACTCTTATGTTCATCCTCATGTCCATATTTTCCGTCTCTCGAACTTTCGTAAGTAATCCTTGCATTGATCAATTGTTTTAGTATAATATCCTTTTGATTTTTATTTTTATTTTCAGTGTGATTCTTAGGTCATTGACATCAAATTAAATGTTGAGGTAAAGACTTCCGCTAAATTTTCAAACAGAACATTTCAGCATCCAAATCATTGCCGGACTATTAATCTTTACAGGTTGTGTTCAAAACTTTCAGATTCAGTTAGCATAATGTTTTGGGCCTGTTCTTTTTGTTCTGTTTTGAAAACAGTTTTGGTTTCAACAGTAAATTTAATATATTTTAATCATATTTCATCATTTCCAATACAATTTTTTACTATTCAGCATCTACTGTTTACATTTTCAATACACTTTTTACATTATAAAACTATTTTCCAAAACTTGTTTTCAAAATCGTTTTCAAATGATGAAAAAGAACAGGCCCAAAAATTTATTTGCAAGGCTGATGAGTGTCCTTTAGCTACTGAATTTTAGAGCATAATTGTGGCAAATCTCACGGGTATGTGCAAGTTTTTGTAAGATAAATGCAGGTTTTAGGAGGAAGAGTAGTTAGAGAAAGCAGATGCAAAAAAGAGGAAGAAAAGAGCAATCCAGCCCAAAGAAGCAATAAAGAGAGGAATTATTCATGTCATGCATGCAAAAGGAGCAAGTGGGCCAAAGTTGAAGCATCCCAAAGATGGAACAAGCAGCCCAAAGTTGAAGAAGGCCCAATGAAGCAATTAATTGATCAATCGTGTAAAGCAATTGGAATGGAATTTGGATTCTTTAATTGCCAACATTGGTGGTGCGCCAGCTGGAAGAAGGGATTATTTCCTAATACAAATTATCCTTATTTATTTTGGAGATTATTTTTGGTAGTATACTACATGGACAAGAGTTTTAGTAGTTTACTATTAGTCTTCTCTCCATTCTACACCTATATAAAGGGATAGAAGGGAGAGAACAGTACGTTCTGTACAGTAGCATAATATTCCATATTTTCATAGCTAGTATAAGGAAAATAGCTGTAGGTTTCGTTTCTGGCGTTTGGAGAATTTCTGTCGTCAGAGGTCCCGTTTGCCCAAACGGGACATTGCATACTCTGAGACTATTTTTCAGATCGCGAATCAAGTATTTCTTTCTTAGTTATTTTATTCTTTTCAACTATTTTCAGTATGATTCATATAATAATTATGTTCGTAGTTAGTTTAATTATGAGTAGCTAAATTATTTATTCCGGCATAATGTAATAGCAATTAATCCGAGCATGTTATGAAACCGAATTGTGCTTAAATTAAGTTGCATGTGTTCCTTCTTATTCTCTGCTCATAACTTTGATTACTAATATTTAATTAAGACTGATCACCTTAGTTGAATTAGGTAGAGCCAATTAATTCCTAGTTAAATAACATAATATTTATTGGGCAAGATTAATTAGTGGCAAAGTTACCTTCAGGTAATAGAGAATAAGGGGTTAGTAATTCTTAGATGTTAATTCAATAAGAATAACTAAAATCGGGTTTCCCTAGATCTTAAAGCTGTTAACTTGGTTAATAGGTGTCGATGCCTTACGGCCTGTTCCTTGTTAATTAGAGTAGCAATTATGTCTGATGCGGATTCACGGTAATTGCCGATAAAGTAAGGGGAGATTGGGTTATGTCTGATGCGGATTCACGGTAACCTATAACTGATTGATGACATGCTATTTAATATATTGTTGAGTTGATGATTAACATGCACGTGATTATTGTGATTTACATATTGCTGGAATACTTTATTTCATTGATTAATTTCTTTTTCTTAATTTAAGTTTGTTATTTATTTTTCATTAACCTTTTGAAAAGTCTCTCTGAGCAAACTAAGGTGGTTGCAAACTAAAATAGTTTGGAGTTAATAGGTTTTGTGATTTTAAGCAGTCCGTTCCCTGTGGGATCGACCATGTCATCATTGTGCTACTTATAGCTATTGTTTGCAGGTTTATACAGTACTTTTACTGTATTTGATAGGGCTAACGACGGTCCTATCAAAGGCTTACAATGTTGGTTGTTTTTATAGCATTTAATAAAAGTTTCAACCGCCCGAGACTCTTTGGGTTTGATTTATTTGGATGTCTAAAATTTCTCTGGCATTTGCTTTCCCTGTTGTTTATGGCATGACAAGTGTATGAAGATTCTTCTATAAGAAGGTGTTTGTGGTTGAATACACATTTTAATCTAACGTTGTCCTCTGAAATTAAAGGTGGAACTAGAATTAGGACACGTCCTCCTCCCCCACCCCCGCTTCTATATTTTGCACATTGTACTCATTCATTTCCCTCATAGTTTCTTACCTTAGTGAACCACTTAAAGCTTTTGTTAATTTTGTTGTAATCTTAAATTTAAAATTATGAAATTTGTACTAATAGCATATTATGTGTGCTTCTAAAGCAAGCTCTTTCGTGATAATGTTGGAACTGTTACATTATGTTGATGCCGATTTTTATATGGGTGATTTTTAGATTTTGTTTTTGTTCTTGAAGAGTTACTACTGAATTATTGTAAAAAAAATTCTTTTGAATATGCTTGACATAATTAAATTGCTCTTCGTTCGATAATTTGTAATTTTTTCTTCTTTTGTCAATCAATGTTGTCATATGGGTTGTGATTATTGATTTTATTGCTACCAATAAATGTCTTAATTGTGCCAAAATACAAACACTTAAAAAATCTTTCTATTTAAATTTAAAATAAGACAATCGCTATAACCTAATAATATTAATGGGCAAATGCCGGGCATTGCACGGCATACTCCATCTAGTATATATATATATATAGAGAGAGAGTAACGTCCATTTTTATGGTTAAGTTGTTTTCTTTTAAATGTGAAGAATAAAAGAGAGTAAATAATAAATGGTTTTCAAAAGAAGGTTCCGATAATTATGCCCCCTCTAAGTCTTTATATAACCTTTTGGAAATTTAATTGACAAAAAGGTATCTAATCCCACGATGACTGTTAATTTAGAAAGAATAAAAAGGGTTGTTAAAAGTTGGTGTAAATTAATGACAATGACCAAAGAGGAAGAAGACACATTGCACTAAATTAGTTAAAGACTCTGATGCAATCAAAGTCGTGAAACTTTCGTTGGAATAAAGGTATTTTCAATTGTTGAAACAAGGACTGAGCTACATTGTTTTGGGCAAATTTGATAAACTATTATCAAGGTTTGGTCAAATTATCAATGCAAACTGTAGTGTTGGAAAAACTTATACCTAATTGATTTATTTAGACCAATGATGGTGACCAAAGATTAACAAGAAAATGATGAAATCATCACAATTTGGAAGAATCGCACTTTTCTTTCTTCTTCTATACCTTATAGTTTTGGTTCATTTTCTATGTCTCATTACACTTTTGGTCCCCCTTCTTTCATGTTTTGACACTTTTAGTCCCTATAACCTGCTGTAGCCAATTTTATAAGTCATTTTTGGGACATAATACAATTTAAAATTTATGCAATCAACCCCTAAAATGAAGCTCCTTGCACTTGGCAGCAATGGCGGCGAAATTTGACTAATACTATTAAAGAGGTCAATGCAATAACAATAAATTATAAAATTTATAACTAAATGTTAATTTTTTATTTTTGCATAGGGAAAAAAATATATATATATATATTTATAGATATATATTTTGGTACTGAAATTTACCTATATATATGGTTTTAAAAATATTATTTTTTGTTTATTGAAGGGCCATGCAATGAGTCCTAAAACATATTCGAAAGACATTTTTTGTTTTGGGTCGTTGTGACTTTTTATTTACATATGCTTGGAAACACGGCATACTAGCCAATATTTGTTCTGGGTCGTTGTGACTTTTTATTTACATTTTTGGATACTTATAATTTTTTAAAACATATTCGAAAGACATTTTTTTTAACCATATGTATTTATAATCTTCAACAACCAACCACTATTAAATATATAGGGTTGACATTTTTGGATCATTAGCTATATGTTTCTTTCCTTTCCTTAATATAAACTCTGGTAGTTCTTTTTTAAGTGTTTTAAAAGTAAAAATTATTTGTTTTCAATAGATATTCCTTCGAAAATTTCAACATATACACAAAATCAATCAAGTTTCAACTTCACTCTTCATTTCAGTTTTCTCAAATTTAATGACATTAATTGCACTGTTAATTTTCCTCAATAAAAATAAAGGTAAACAAATAAAATTTACTATTCCCCCGTCCCAATGAAAGAGTCGTGCTTTCAAGTACACAACTTTTCTTGAGTGAAAACATAACACCTAAACTAACTATTAGGCATCAACAAATGGCATTTTCATTGGGACAAAATTATTTTTTAAACCGGGGTACTCTTCCATTAGGACAATATGGGAATTAAGTACTATTTTTGTTTTCTTTTCACTTTGCAACCTCCAACCTTCGGACCTACGACATTAAGGTAGTAAACCTTCCCTCTTACCACTTTTCATGAACCCCCAATTTACTACTCCCTCATTTTCATAATTAGAAGAGTATTTTTTTAAAATATTTTTTGTTCCAATAGAAGAGTCAACTTTTAAATTTTTTATTCTTCATACCTTTACTAATGTAATGATGTGTGGTCTATAATTAGCATATACTTAATAAGTAAGGATATAAATGATGTCAAATTAGCCATTTTAAGTGTGTACCTTGACACTTACAATAAATTATGCATGGATCAAAGTGAACTCTTCTAATAGAATGGAAGGAGTACTAGTTTTCTAGATGAATGTGTCCATTAATTACAATTTTGACACTAAGAATTGAACACAGAGAGGAGTTGTTAGGTAAATCTTCCTATAAATAAGAGACTCCTCAAGCAATATGCTCTCATCCTTCTCAAAGTTATCTTTTTCTTATTACAAAAATAATAATAATATAATTACAAAGAATATTGGGATGGGTTTCAAGCCTATTCTTTGCCTATGGTTTTTGGCACTAACCATGATGTTCATTGCCGCAGAGGTCACTGATAGAGATTTGTCTGAAAGTAAGATACACTACATACATATTCAATATTAAAATTTTGTTTTCTCTTTCATTCTCAACTAATGTTTGCTCTTTTCAGAATTTCTTTCTTCTTCTCTTTTGGTTTTTTTTTTTTTTTCTTTTCCTCTTTTCTCTAATGAAAAGTCATTTGGGCCAGCTGGGAATCTGGGAAATTGACTGCAAATTCAGATAATAGAAAATACTCAAAAAATAGGTTTAATTAATTTCAATGAATGATTATTATTAATATAAGACTATGTATACATCATTTAATTAATTAACTTAATTCTGTAGAATTCAGTTCTTTTTTTTTTCATTTTCTTTTTAGTGCTACTCTTTTAAATGTGGCTCTTAACCTCTTCAAGAGTGTCAGTTTTGCTGTTCTAAAGTAGCACATTTTTTTTTATATTTTATTTATTTCTCTCTTTTTAGTGCTACTCCTAAGGATTAGCAGTGCTACTGTTTCAAAAGTGACACTTGTTATTATCTAGGCTGCTGTTGTTTCAAGAGTGACACTTGTTATTAGCTAGGCGAAGATGCCACAAGTTCATGAGCCCGCTCTAATTGTTATAGACAAGCTCCCCCATGGAATTTTATTGCCACTTAGATTGATATAAGAGGTAAGGTCATTTTGTCCCCCTCCTTTCTTTGTACGTACAATTTTTATTTTAATAAAGGGTCATCATGCCCCCCAACCACTTAATCAGCTATACCCAAAAAAAAAAAAAAAAAGAAAAAAGATAGAGAGAGATTGATATAAGACAAGTTTGAATAAACACCAATTCCTTTAGACAAATTGCCATTGAAGTGGCTAATTTTTTTTTAATTAGGGATTCCCTCCGTCTCATTCAAATAGTTCACTTTAAATTACTGTTTTTATTAATACAAAGTGGACTTTTTGAGTGGAACAAATGGAGTATATCTTTCGATTGGAATATCATTTTTAGGTGTATTTTCTTCATTATTCTTGGTTCCTTTATTACTTTATTTTCAAGCTGTTTTCTAGATTTTGCCATTTTTGGTAACCGTAATTTCCCAAATTGAGGTACCCTTTTTTAAAATTGAGAACCATTCCGAATATGATTACCCAAAAGTTGGTTCTTTCAGGCATTCATGATTCAATCTGAACCTTAATTTTCTTGTCGATGGAAGCAAATGAATCATTCTAGGCAAAATGGTCAATACCCTAACAAAGACTCAAGTAAACGGGCAGCTATAGATGTAACAAAGACTCAAAGTCTCAATGGCCGAGACTTTAGATCCATGTGGGAAACGAATTCCAGTTTTCTTGATTCAGATTTCCAAGTCACGGCCAGCTATAGATATTGGAAATCTGAATCAAGAAAACTAGAATTCCAATTGCCTTGACTTCTAAAGTGACACGCCCTCAAGTCAGCATTGGCATATCATGTTTTTGTGGAAGAAGACTTAGAAGACTATGAACTTCGAAGTTGCAGCTACTATAAGTTTATCACTTTGAGCCATATGGAATACTGAAACGTAAAATGGAATCCACCATGAAAACACCTTCTTCCGAACTACTTCTCCTAATCCCCCTTATCCTATTTTTGTCTCTCGGAAACACTTCGGCTTCTGTTGAAGAGGCTGCATCTCTTTTCGATTGGAAAGCCAGTTTTGGAAACCATAACAACCCCTTTCTAAAGTCATGGCAATTACAGAATTCTTCTTCCGGCCTCCAACAAGAGAGTGGTGGCCCGTGCAATTGGTTCGGCGTGTCGTGCAGCCAGGGAAGTGTCAATAGGTTGAACCTCACCAATTCTAGCATCAATGGTACTCTCCAAAACTTTCCGTTCTCATTACTTAAAAATCTTATGTATGTTAACTTGAGCCTGAATGAGCTCTATGGAAGCATACCACCTGAGGTAAGCAGCCTCTCCACACTGAATTACCTGGATTTGTCTTTTAATCAGCTTTCGGGAAGCATTCCTCCTGAAATTGGCCTTTTAAGAAATCTCAAAACTCTCTACCTAAATGACAACCGACTGAATGGCTCAATTCCAATTGAGATTGGCCAGTTACTTTCCCTCACTGAGCTTGCTTTAGCTGACAACCTCATTGATGGCCCTATTCCTGCTTCCTTGGGAAATTTGAAAAGGCTGACTCATTTATACTTGTATAACAATTCACTTTCTGGTGTCATTCCCACTGAAATCGGAAATCTTGACAATCTTGTTGAGATTTGCATGGGTATAAACAGGTTAACAGGTCCTATTCCACCTTCTTTTGGTAACCTGAATGGCCTAATTGTGTTGTATCTCTTCGGAAACTTCCTATCGGGTTCAATTCCTTCCGAGATAGGAAAACTGAAATCACTCCAGAGTCTGAGTCTGTATGGAAATAATCTTACTGGTCCAATCCCACCATCACTAGGACTTCTGACTAGTTTAACTCGTTTGCAGCTATATGATAAACAACTTTCAGGTTCCATTCCCCAAGAGTTAGGCAATCTGAAGTTTCTCACTCATTTGGAATTAGGTGAGAATCAACTCAATGGTTCTGTTCCTACATCACTGGGCAATTTTATTAACTTGGAATATCTGTATCTCCGACAAAACCAGCTCTCTGGCTACATCCCAGCAGAGTTGGGAAAATTGACTAAGTTGGTTGTCTTCCAAATGGATACAAATCAGTTCATCGGTCAATTGCCCGAAGGCCTTTGTAGCAATCAAAACCTTGAAAGCTTCACCACCAGCAACAACAGGCTTTCTGGTACAATCCCAAGAAGCTTGAAAACTTGTACAAGTTTGAAAAGAGCCCGATTTGATAACAACAGCTTCACAGGCAACTTGTCTGAAGTGTTTGGTGTTTATCCAAACTTGACTTTCATTGATCTCAGTGGCAATAACTTTCATGGGGAACTCTCTAGCAATTCGGGCAGCTGCAAGAACTTTCAAACTCTTCGTATGGCGAATAACAAGCTTACTGGTCATATCCCTCCCGAATTTGGGAATCTGACAAAACTTGGTCGCCTTGATCTTTCTTCTAATAGTATATCAGGAAAGATCCCGGAGGAATTTCGGAAGCTAACTTCTATGGAGGATCTGCGCTTGAAGGACAATGAACTTTCAGGTACAATTCCTTCAGAACTAGGATTGCTATCTAATCTTTTGTTTCTCAACCTTTCCATGAACTTTCTGAATGGATCCATTCCAGAAGATATAGGAGACTGCAAGATACTAGTCTCCTTGAGCTTGAGCTATAACAATTTTAGCCAAAGTATTCCAGCCCAGTTGGGTAAGCTGTCTCATCTCACTCTTCTTGATTTGAGTCACAATTTTCTCACTGGAAAAATACCATTTGAAGTAAGTCATTTGGAGAGTCTTGAAATATTGAATCTTTCCCATAACAACCTTTCTGGTAACATCCCAAATATTTTCTCCCAAACTGTCTACATTGATGTATCTTTCAATGACTTAGAGGGTCCAATTCCTAGTGGTAAATCTTTTGCAAATGCCACGTTTGAACAATTCAGGGGGAACAAAGGATTGTGTGGAAATATAAAAGGTTTAGGACCATGTGATACCTTTTCCAGGCATGTTGAGAAGAAAAAGCAGAATATCACACTTATAACTGTTCTGCCTCTTGTGGGATCACTCATACTTCTTGGCGCAGTAGCTGGAATTTTCTTTTGGTGTGTGCCTACAAAGAAAACACCAGAAGAAGAAGACCTGAATGCAACTGGAAAGGGTGCAGATATATTTTTTATATCTACTCTTGATGGAAAAGCTCTGTATAGGGATATCTTAAAAGTGACCGAGGAGTTCAGTGATAAATTTTGCATTGATAAAGGAGACTCTGGAGGTGTTTACCAGGCAAACCTTCCATCTGTGAACATGTTGGTGGTAAAGCAATTCCATGTCTTTTCTGATACCACAGATCATGATGGTTTTCGGAATGAGATAACGACCTTGACACAGATCAAGCATCGGAACATTGTGAAACTTCATGCTTTCTGCTCAAGTTCTAAACACTCATTTCTGGTTTATGACTACTTTGAAAAAGGTAGTCTGGGAAAAATTTTGAGCTCAGAAAAAGAAGCAAAGGATTGGGGATGGCAAAAAAGGATAAATATCATTCGTGGCGTGTCTCATGCCTTGTCTTTCATGCACCATGACTGTTCCCCGCCCATAGTTCATCGCGACATATCAAGCAACAACATATTTCTTGATTCACAAAATGAAGCTCTTGTCTCTGGCTTTGGTACAGCTAAGCTTCTGAAGTCAAATTCATCGAATTGGACAGGACTAGCCGGTACCTATGGATACATTGCACCAGGTAACAGATTCATAAATTTCCTCTCTACTTTATCAATGAGAATATGAATTGCATTCATAAGTTTACTAATCATTCTTGACCTGATTCGCCATTGCAGAGCTTGCTTACACAATGAAAGTAACTGAGAAGTGCGATGTGTATAGCTTCGGGGTTCTGACACTTGAATTAATCAAAGGGATCCATCCAGGAGACCTCATTCTTCAGCTAATGTCTCCCAGGCCTGTCAGTGTAGAACTGAAAGACTTGCTGGACCAGAGACTGGAGTATCCGAATCGAGAAGATGAAGATATTTTGATATCAGTCCTCAAAATAGCAGGAGCATGCATGAATGTTAATCCATCATCGAGGCCTACTATCCTAAGTGTCTCAAGTTTGTTGTCAACTGGTGAATCATCATAGCTTAGTTTCTGATGTTCCTCTTTGAACGCAAAATAAGGCCGTGCGAGGGAGATTTGAGTTCAGATTTTCTGCCTAATTTTCTGTCTTATTCTGTCCAGCAACTCTAAAGTAAACTTTTGTGACTTTTTATATATTTTGGAAAGAAGATCCAGGTTGAAAAGATTCAAATTTTGCTCATTGGAACTATATTGTTATGTAATCTAAATCAAGGGTTAAAATAAAGGTGAAATAAAAGATCACAGAATCTGTTAAACTTAAAGGTGAAATAAAGTGTAACATGAAAAGAAAGGCAAATGAGCATACATAGTGTATGTGTCTAAATAATGGAATGAACAATATAGATCTATGTCATTTAACTCGAGGGTTAGACTATAATATATAAAAAATCAGGTTAGAATAGTTACAACATTATGTGTCACCAAATGAATGACCATAAATATTGTCACTATTTGCTACTTTTAGTGACCATACAAAGTTTTATTTTTTTTTTCATTTTAGAACTGATATTTATTATTAATAGATTGCAGGAATTACGAGACTAGTTCCTCTGTTCATTTTTTCTTTGTTTTGTCCTGTCCACTGAGCAAATTATCGTTACTTTGCAACTTAATCATATTTGAACGACAAGTTAGTATGAATGAGTAGCTAAGTAACATTACTTTGTCGTCGGTAGACAAGACAAGACAAGACAGAGAAAAAATAGACAGAGTATCCGGACTTGGAAATTATTTCGGTAATAGCTGCTGAGCCAAAAAGTAAACAGTATGTGTGAACAATTACATAATGACATCCATTATCAAACATCTTTGAAGAGCCAAGAGACATACCCGAAATTCTGCTTGTGCTGGTGTAATTGCTTGGAATGCTTCAGCACTTCTCCCTATGACCTGATTTCGTCCGTCCGTTATCACCCATGCAGGAGATGGGTTCGGTTAAAAGATCCATCTACCATCACTATATATATTGGTCCCCATTTTGATGAGTATGGATCCTCTGTCCGTTTTTGTCTGTCTCATCCTGTCCACTGAGAAGAGCAAACTAATGCTACTTTGTCTTTATTCATACTCACTTGTTCAAATATGATTGAATTGTACTATGATACCATGCCGAAGTGTATCAAGGCCCGACTATGTTTCTGCCCAAATTATCCTGTTGTTCTATTTGATGCTGTGGGATGTAATGGACAACAACAAACAAAAAATTCCTTTTCACTAGCATATGCATTCACAGGAAAGAGACTCTACCTCCATCTCCTTGTGCCATTGATTATCATTTGAGATAAGATCACTTACTTTGCTTTGTGCAAAGTGAGGTGGGATGGATGTGTTTGTCATAGGATTTGGCTCTCCTGGAATCCAATTTCCATGCATCGGAACAGGCGATATAAAAGTTGAATCCATTTATGACAACAATTTTGCTATGAGACAGTGACAACAGAAAAGACACAAAACCTGTTGTGACGACTTTAGGGCTTTGGCAACGATTTTCAGTCGTCCCTAGATCCTATGTTACTCGGCCTCTTCATATTTGGATGAGTACCCATGTCGACATGGGTACGGGTGCTAAATACGCACCGGATCTGTTCGGAGAACTTTGGATACGTTGACTGAACCAGAGAGGAGGGAGGAGAAAAAATTTCAGTTTGGAAAATTCTCTACTGATTTTTTGCTTCCTTTTATTTGCCGCTTGTGTTGTACTACAATTGTACTAAAAGAACTCATAAAAAAGTAGAAACCTGAGTAAGTGGGTGAAGATCTTATCAACCCTTATTCTATACTAAATTGCCTCATATCCCCTACTCTATACTAAATTGCCTCATATCCCCGTACCTGTACCCGTAGTGGTGTCCCCATACCCTAAAATTTAGGAAAAGACGTACCCAACACTTATACCCGCACCCATACCCGACACCCGTGCCCGAGTCCGAGCAACATAGCCTAGATCCCTATTTTCTTGTATTGAGAATTTGCTTTTGCCACTCATTCATATTTAAACAATAAGTAAGTATGAATGAGTTGCAAAGTAACGTTACTTTGCCCTCAGTAGAAAGGATAAGACAAATAAAAAATAGACAGAGCATCCGGACTCATAAAAACATACTTCAGACCCTCTGTCCATTTTTCATCTATCTTACTATGTCCAATTCGGACAAAGGTAAACTTACTTTGACGCTCACCCGTAATAGGATAAGAAGTTAGCGACAAATTAGATTTACTTAGCTTTAGTAGAAGAGAAAAAGACATGAAAAAAATGGACAACAGATCTATAGTAATAACAGTCCGATTACATCATTCATCATAGTCGGCCTGGATTTCCACAGTGGTGCACCCTTTGTCAATAAATTAGCGACAAAGTGCATAGTCGGCCTGGAATGAGGATCTGCATTCAGACATGCTCTTGCGACATTAAGGACTGATATCAGAACCTCTTCATCATCTGAAGAGGGATACAGAAGTCGCTGGTCAAGCAACTCTTTGAGCTCTATTGTGATAGGTGTAGGAGACATTAGATGAGGAATCAAGTCACCAGGATGGCTCCCTTTGAGTACTTCCAGTGTCAGAACTCCAAAGCTGTAAACATCGCTCTACTCAGTCACTTTCATAGTGTAGGCAAACTCTGCACAAGAACACATCATGTCATCATAATATATAACTCAACGGAGGGAAATTAACCTTAGTTTATTCTCAAATAACCTGGAGGAATATGTCCGTAGGTGCCCGCTAGTGCACTCCAATTCGATGAATCTGCATTCAGAGACTTAGCAGTGCCAAAGTCCGAGACACGATCTTCGTGTTCTAAATCAAGCGACACATTGTTGCTTGTAATGTCTCAATGAACTAAAGGTGGCAAACAATTGTGATGCATGTAAGACAAGGCATGAGAAACACCTCTAATGATATCTATCCTTTTCTGCCATCCCAAATCCCTTGCATTATAATCAGTGCTCAATAATTTGGCCAAGCTGCCATTTTCCAGGTACTCGTAAACCAGAAATGAGTGTTTAGCACTTGAGCAGAAAGCGTGGAGCTTCACAATGTTTCGATGCTTGATCTTTGTCAGGTCCCTTATCTCGTACAAGAAACCATTGCTATCTGTGGTATCAGAGAAGTTGTGGAGTCTCTTTACGGCCAACGTATTAGTAGATGCAAGGTTTGCCTTGAAAACACTCCGTAGCCTCCTTTACCAATGCAAAATGTTTCATTAAACTCCTCTGTCACTTCTAAGATATCTTTATACAGAGGTATTCCATCAAAAGAGCTTATAGAGGATACACCTGCACCCTTTGCAACCAGCTCTTTCTCTTCTGAAGTATTCTTTCTAGTTTTACACCAAAAGAATACTCCAACAAGTGCACCAACACAAGAGGGAGAACAATTTTAAGGGTGATATTCTGCCTTTTCTTCTCTACATCCATTTTATTAGTATCACATGGTCGTAAACCTTTTATATTGCCACACAATCCTTTGTTCCCCCTGAATTGTTCAAAAGTGGTATTTGCAAATGCTGTACACCAGGAATTGGACCCTCTAATTCATTGAAAGATACATCAATATGGAAAGTTAGGGAGAAAATATTTGGGATGTTACCGAAAAGGTTGTTATGGGAAAGATTCAATATTTCAAGAATTTCCAAATGCCTCAATTCAAATGGTATTTTTCCAGTGAGAAAATTGTGACTCAAATCCAGAAAAGTAAGTTGAGTTAGCTTACCCAACTGGACTGGAATACTATGGCTTAAATTGTTGTTGCTCAAGCTCAAGGAGACTAGTTTCTTGCAGTCTCCTAAGTTTTCAGGAATTGATCCATTGAAAAAGTTCATGGAAACAAAAGATCAGAGAGCAATCCTATTTCTGCAGGAATTGTACCTGAAAGTTGGTTGTCATTCAAATTGGATGCCAACTTCCATAGATGCCAACTTCCCAAATTCCTTCGGGATCTTTCCTGATATGCTATTAGAAGAAAGATCAAGCCGACCCATTTTAGTCAAATTCCCGAATTCTGAAGGAATCTGACCAGTAATGTTGGATATAAAAACAATGTATATCCAAAATAATATAAGAATATTAACGCACAACGGAATATAATATAACTTCTCTGTAATAATGAACGATAAACAAACTCGCATGCACACAAATCTGTGCGGCGCACCAAATCCCAAGCTTGGTCGAGAAACAACCCGAAGGCTATTCATTTTCTCCTGTATCTTTGTATATATCTCTGTGATTATAATGATCACCTAAATTATAATGATTATATATCCCTGAATTCTACCATAAATATGATTCATAACTATTTCCTAAAACAATTAGGTTACCCAAAAAAATACTAAACCAAATAGAAAATAGACAAATAACAAATCCTACTACAGTTATAATTGCCTAATTAATACAAGTTTGGTTTGAATAATATTTTCCAATATAGCCTCCCTTAAACCAAACTTGGACCAAAACAGCTACAATGCCATCACGAGCTTGAATCTCCATTGAAATCTCTTTCCCAGTGTAAGCAGCATGCAATACCACCTTGCAGTAGTTCTTCAATTGTACTTTGAAACTCACCGTAGAAACAACTTTGTATGTGCCATGGATCTTCTGTGGAAACTCCTCTTTAGCTAAGAATCTATTCATATCCACCCATTCTTCTTCATCTGAGTTCAACTTCTCATCAACCCTGCAATCAACTTTGCAGATGCCAAAAACATTATTGCAAACTCGAGACATCACCTTTAAATAAGATGTGGACACAAACTTGTATTTTGAGAAAGTCTTGTCAAATTTCTCAGCCTGATCAAAGAATTCACTGATATCTACCCATTCATCTTCATACCAGAGCTTCCCATTAACACTGCTAATCTCATCAATGTCGTCAAACTTAACAATGCCCTTGCAAACCCAAGGCTCTATTGTCACATTTTTAACTTGGTTGGACACTCCCCCAAATAAAGAGTCCACTTCACTGCAGTTGATCTGTTCCAGTTCAACAGAGTTTTTAGCACTCCCATGATCACTTTTATCTACGTGATCATCAATTTCAATATCTCCCTCTTGTTCTAAAACACATAATTTCTTCTTCTTCTTTGACCAAATCAACACTTTTAATGTCTTCATCCTCCTCGACACATTCTTGCTCAATGATATTTTGGCTCTCTCTATTGTCACTGGAAGATCCATTCTCTAAGCTTTCACTATCAACTTCCAGCAATGCTTCATCAGACTCCTCATCCATTAACACGAAGGCTTCAGCTTGAACATCACAACAATTATCAACAACAGTGGCATGCTCTTCTATGTCTTCAAAACGTTTAGATTAACACTCTCTTTTGTAATCTACAATTTGTTAGGTAAAAGACATCTCGTAAGTTACCAGTTCACATTCCAAGTCGTCGTAACCAAACATAGAAAAATCCTTAGTGACTTCTAAAACCAACTTCTTTTTGTGAAATTTCCATGTCAACGTACAAAGAACTTTTAACACTATTTGTTCTTCTGTTATCTTCTCATCGTTGATTCTCATCTCACTAACGATGGATTTGACCTTGCCCATATATTCTTGGACCCTTTCATCAGGCTTCCTCTCTGCCAACTCGAATTGTCTCCTTAACTCCTGCAATTTAACTTTTTGAACGACGTCACTATTTCCTCGATTTGGAATCTTTCAAATTTTTCCAAAATTCCTTGGCTGTCTTTGCATCCATGAATTTTCTGCATACGTCTAATCCAATATTCGTTCTTAAATAATACAGAGCCAATTGATACTAATATTGATTTATCTTTGATTCTTTGCTTTCTGCAAATTCTGACTCATCTCTCGACTCAATCACGTGCCATATAGCTCTAAAGAAATCTTCCATCTGTTGACACCATGATTCATAATTATTTTTCCCATCAAAGACAAAAACAAAACACTTTTGAATGATAGGAAAAGAAGACATATTTAACTACTCAAAATATTTAATTCCGTCTCTAATTAACAAACATCTAACATTCTATCTGTTTGTCCGGAACACTTCAAACCAAACCAAACAAACTTAGGGTCAAAATTTTAAAATCCTCTAACATTTGATTTCTGTGCGATTCTTGTGCACATAAACAACTTTGAAAAATCCCAAAGGTCACAAGCTTCTCACAACCGAAGCTTTCTCCAAGGTATGCTCCAAGCAATTAATCTGGCCAACAAACAATCAACCTAGATCAACTTAATTTGATTACTACGCACGAAGATCGAGGAACTAACAAATCCTTGTCAAATATAAACCAAACTAATTCAAACTAGGCTCAAATAAATAGATCCCAGAGCCGAACTAACCAAACAAGCAAGCAATCAATTTATTGCTTAGCACAGACGCTGGGCTTTTCTTGGGACGCCGCAAACTAGGCTTTTCCGATATGTTGATTTTTCTTTGTGGACCTATCGAACACAATTTTTCTGGCTCTGATACCACTTGTAGGATATAAAAATAATATATATCTAAAATAATATAAAGAGATTAACGCATAGTAGAATATAATATAACTTCTCTGTAATAACGAACGATAAACAAACCCGCACGCACACGACCAAATCGCAAGCTTGGTCGAGAAGCAACCCGAAGGCTATTCAGTTTCTCCTGTATCTTTTTATCTATCTCTTGATTATAATGATCACCTAATGCCTCTATTTATAAGCTAAACTATCCCTGAATCCTACCATAAATATGATTCACAACTATTTCCTAAAACAACTAGGTTACCCAAAACAAACACTAAACCAAATAGAAAATAGACAAATAACAAATCCTACTATAGTTATAATTGCCTAATTAATACAAGTTTGGTTTAAATAATATTTTCCAATTAGTAAGCTTGTTATTTGCCAGGCGAAGAGTTTGCAAGTTCTTACACATACCCCAGTTGCTAGAGAGCTCCCCATGGAAGTTATTTCCACTAAGATCAATGAAACTCAAGTTTGGATAAACACCAAACACTTCAGACAAGTTTCCTGTGAAGCTATTGTTCTCAAATCGGGCTCTTTTCAAACTTGTACATGTTTTGAAGCTTCTTGGGATTGGACCAGAAAGCCTGTTATTGTTGGTGGAGAAGCTTTCAAGGCTTTGATTGCTACAAAGGCCTTCCGGTAATTGACTGGTGAACTGATTTGTATCCATTTGGAAGACAACCAACTTTGTCAACTTCCCTAATTCTGCTGGGATGTCGCCAGAGAGCTGGTTTTGTCGGAGAAACAGATGTTCCAAGTTAATCAAATTTCCCAGTGATGCAGGAACTGAACCATTTAATTAGCTCTCACCTAATTCCAAATCAGTGAGAAGTTTCAAATTGCCTAACTGTTGGGGAATTGAACCTGAAAATTGATTCTCATATAGGCGCAATCGAGTTAAACGACTCAGATTGCCTAATGATGGTGGGATTGAACCCGTAAGATTATTTCCATACAGACTCAGACTCTAGAGTGATTTCAGTTTACCGATCTCGGGGGAATGGAACCAGATAGGTAATTTTCAAAGAGATGCAACACGGTTAGGTTATTCAGGTTACTAAAAGAAGGTGGTATATGACCTGTTAACTTATTTATATCCATGTAAAGTTTAGTAAGATTGGTAAGACTTCCTATTTCAGTCGGAATTGTACCAGAAAGTGAATTGCTATACAAGTACTCCGAGGGAAATATGCATAGGACCATCAATAAGGTTGTCAGATAAAGCAAGGTCAGTGAGGGACAGTAACTGGCCAATCTGGATAGGAATCGAGCCATTCAATCGGTTATCATTTAGGTGGAGAATTTGGAGATTTCTTAAAAGGCTAATCTCAGGAGGAATGCTACCCGAAAACTGATTAACAGACAAATCCAGGTAATTTAGTGTGGAGGGGCTGCCTACCTCAGGTGGTATGGTGCCATAGAGTTCACTCAGGCTCAAATCAACATAGATAAGATTCTTAAGCGATGAGAATGGAAAGTTTAGGAGAGTACCATTGATGCTAGAATTGGGGAGGTTCAACCTGTTGACACTTCCCTGGATGCACACGCCAAACCAATTGCATGGATTAGCACTTCACCTTTTTGAAGTTTGGAAGAATTCTGAAATTGCCATGAAACTAGAATGGGGTTATTCTGGTTTACAAAGCAGGATTTCCAATTTAAAAGAGAGGCAGCCTCTTCAACAGAAGCTGCAGCAATTCTGAGGGCTAAAAGCCAGATTAGAAGGAAGAATAGTTCTGAAATTGTTGTTTGCATGGTACAGGAATCCATGTGGTTTTCAGTTCATGTTTTACTCGATCTGTAGGGCTCAAACCTCAATGTGTTGTACTTATAATAACAGCATATATATGCATATTTTCCTAATAAATCAAATCCACCATATTCCACTGCTAGACAGCCTAGACGACTTCCAGGTTTTCTCATCTAATCCTTTCCAGCAAAATAATTTGTCGGAAACTTTTTGGAGCAAATTAGAGTTGCGTGTTTTTCACTTCCAAAGTCAAGGCAATTTGAAGAAATAGCAATAGGCACAACAGGAGTAGCTTTCCATTTACTTAGTGACTTGAGGAAACACTGACCAATGAGAATCAAGGGGTCAATGGTTTATTAAATATAGACGGCAACAAAATTTCAGGGGTTATAATCCTCAAGAATTAGGATTCTTGACAGAAATTTCTTCTCTAAAACTGTACATAAACTTATTAAATGGTTCAATTTCAGAAAGTCCAGCAGCCTGAAAACTGTTAAACTATTGTCTGCCCTCAATTTTGGTTACTAATTTTTCTCTCTCACTTTTGACCATTGAACTAATGAAAGTGGTCATTAATGATAATTTCATTAATAAAAACTATTAAGTGTGTCATCCATGTGTCGTTGTTCCTGAGGAGTGATATATGTTTATTGTTACTTTTTTTTATCTAATTTTTCCAAGTAAGTCTGTATAAAAATTTAGGACAGCGACGGTGCAAGCTCTCATGGAACGAAAGCAAAACCTCAAATGAAAAGTTAAGTTCATTATACACATTTATATATGTAGCTCCACTAACTAGAAAAGCAAAAGTAGTGCGTGGAATGCAAATAAGTCTATTATTAACTGCAATAATGATGATCAAGGCATGAAGGGGCGAGACTTCTGATTATTATTATTATTATTGGGTTAAATCGCCCCCATTGATTTTTTTAAGTTGGGATCAATGTTGTCTATCTTTGATCCATTAATTTTAAATTATTGTATTTTTGTCCTTCACTTCAAAAATAGTTCCGAATTCAAATTTTGATAATATTTGAGCTATTTTTGACTGACAAGTAAGATTCACACACGTTAATAGGAACAACAAATAGAAAAAATAAAAATAAAGGTCAAATCGCGTTATTCACCCATTAATTTAATTTGAAATTAACTCAAATATTATGTTAATTGGGACTCGGGACGGTCCGGGAACAAATTAAGGGACAAAAATAAAACAATTCAAGTTGACAGACCAAAGATTAGTCCAAGTTAAGAGACCAAAGATTAGTCAAGTTAAGAGACCAATGAAGTGATTTATTTATTTATTTTTATTACCTTGATTGTAATTGTAAGAATAACATTTTTCTTTGACGCTTTTGTAACCTTGGAGATGATTAACACGAATTGATTGATCTATTGTAAAATCTTATGACAAAAACTATAGTAACGTCCGGGCATTCGTATGGTTAAGTTGTTTTCTTTTTGAAGACAATTAAACGCATGCAAGCTGAAGTGAACAAAAAAAATATAAGAACAATGGTCGTTACAAAGAATTGGAAGCTTCAACCTCGTGTATCGGTTTGAAATTATGTCTTGAAACAAATATCAAAGTTTGTGGTTGAATTTTTTTATTTTTTTCTTGAAAACTAAAATTTCCATTAATGACGTTAAAAATCGTCCAACAACGATTGGCAGAAGATCAAGAAACACAATCAATACAACTGACTACGAAATATTTTATCTAATAATTATCATATTTTATCACGACAGTGTACCTGATCAACTAAACTGTAAATTTGTACATAAAATATTTAAGCATAGCAGAAATATAAAACTCACAATTGCGCTAAGCAAGTATCGTACTGACAGTCATGGATCTGTCATTAATTACTGATGAAAGTTTCGAAACTGAATATTCGACCAAGTCTTCATACACCATGGCTATAAATAGAATCTTTTTTATTTTTATATCGGGCAAATATATATTTTAAAAAGAACTCAACATTTAAGGAGCACATCTCTCGTGTTGTCATGTGGCATAAGACATGTTAGCTGCCACATAAATTAATTTTAATACATCATCTTTGATGATATTTTCAATTTTTTACTTTTTCAATTGTACTACACTATTAATTCTTACATGCCTTGATCAACACTTCAAGATAAGAGTTTGAATTCAATTTAACTTCATCACCAGCTCAAATTTCATCCATTATCAACTCTTTTTACGACTCATCTATCACATTCTGTGTTTTTACTCGGCTATTCCTACATACGCACGATAATCTCTATTTTTTAATTAATTGTTTGAACCACCGTTTAGTTTATATCCAATTAATATTTTTTGAACCACCAGCTCAAATTTCATCCTCTATCAACTCTTTTTACAACTCATTTATCAAATTTCTTCAGAGCCAAGAGTAGTATATATATATCAAATTTCTTCGGAGCCAGGAGTAGTATATATATAGGGCAAAGTGCAAATTTGCCACTAACATTTTACACAATATGCAAATTTGCCCTTAATGTTTATGTTGGATCAAAATTACCTTCAACGTTAGTAAAACTGGTGCAAATTTACCCCTCTTCTAACAGAAATTGCCACATGAGATCCCCTCTGTTAAGAAATGCTGAGTTGGCATCTGCTAAAGAAAATTCAGCAAATTACAATGCCACTTCAACCAACCCACTACCTCTCCAACCTCTCTCTCCGGGTACTCTTTACCCAACAAAATCAGCCCTGACCCACAATGAAGAAGTTGAATCCATGGAGATGAAGAGGGTGATTTTCGGCAATGATAATGCTGGTATCCTGCAACACCACTTCAACCTGGCTTTAAATTTCAGAACCACCATATTCGTCCCATGGGCCAGCACAGTATTGTTCGGCTGGTTACCCGTATAGTTAAACGGGTTGAGAGGAACACTCGAAAAATCAGTGGTTAAAACCCTGTTCGATTTCCCGAAGAAGTAAGATTGGAGAAGGGCCGTCGTCGGAACAGTGAAAGAAACATTGTTCATTGAAGCTGCAAATTTGGACCCGCTTGGCCAATGACAAGTTTGGTTTTTCGGGCACGGGTCGGTTCCTAACCCAACTTTGAAGAAAAACTTCTTGTCCACCGTCTTGGGCACGTTTGCGTGGAATCGGGCGTCGGCCAAACTGTGGAATTTTTCGCTGAAGTTCGTAATGAATGAAGTTCCGTTGATTGGAGGAAGGGTCGGGAAAGGGAGAGTTTTAAATGTGGAGTTTGAGAAAGAGGAAAAAACGGAGCCCCCGGGTTTTCGTATTCGAGAATTCCAGTGAATGTGATGGTATCGCATGTTCAGGCGCCAGTGTAATATGAACTTCCGGCCATGATGAAAGTTGAAACCAGGGTAAATATCATCTGGTTTTGTTGGGTAAAAAGTACAGAGGAGGTGTGGTTGGAGAGGTAGAGGGTTGGGTTGTGGTGGCATTATAATTTGCTTGACTTTTCTTTAGCAGATACCATCTCAGCATTTTTTAATAGAAGTGATCTCATGTGGCAATGTCTGTTTGGAGAAGGGTAAATTTGCACCAGTTTTAATAACGTTGAGTATAATTTTGATCTAACATAAACATTAAGGGCAAATTTGCACCTTGTGCAAAATATTAGAGAGGCAAATTTGCACCTTGACAATATATATATATATATATATATATATATCCCCTTAGATAATTCTAATGGCTTCTTTCCAATTCAAAATTATATTATCTTTACCTTCGATAATCCCAACGTTTTCAAAATTTATGCATCGGTTCTTTAATAAATAGAACGTATGTCCTTTCTTAACCTCTACTGTACACATTTTTCAGAAGTGATAATAGCTTTTCTTTTTCATTTTGTTCCATTCAAACATCAGGTTTATGTTTCGATGAGTTTGATTGTTCGATTTTTATTTTTTCCCGTTACATGAACTGTTTTTTGTTCGGAAGTAGTGTGCTTATTCCTTTCTCTTTAATCTTAGTTGTAGGAATTCTTTAATTTTCTTTTTATTATATGTTTCTTTGGTTTACTATTATTTTCCAACATTTTGATAGTCAAAGATTTGGCACATAATTTTGATCATCTGTCTCTCTTGCTTATTTCTTCTTCTCTTACTGAATATTATGATTATCCACCAGGGTAGTCCATTAGTACCTTCTTGTGGAATAAATAAGATCCAACATTACATCACGTCCAAGTTTATTACACCATGCATAAAATCAGGAACATCGATTTGCATGTTCACTGTATATGTGAACAACAAATGGTTATTACTCCTATTGATATTTCTTAGTCTTTTATTTTAGTCATACTTGATTTCTTATTGAATTATTTATTTAATTTCTAGACCTTTGATTTACCGTGTAAATGAAATTATTTTCATTTTTAGTGACGAAGCATGACCTTTGATTTGGCTTCATATATTTTCATTTTCATTTTTACTGAAGAATTTAAAAAGAATCAAAAAGGGTTCTTTAAAGTTGATGTAAATTAATGACAATGACTAAAGAGGAAGAAGACACATTGATCTGAAGTAGTGAAAGACTTCGATGAAATGAAAGTCGTGGAACTTTCGTTGGAATAAGGTATTTTCCTCTGCTGAAGCAAGGACGAAGCTACATTGTTTTGGTCATCTTGTGAACTTTTAGACCAATTAATCATGATGACTGAAAATTCACAAAGAAAATGATGAAATCATCACAATTTAGTCCCTCGAAAATTTAAAATTTTTCAATTTATGAAATACAATCTGGCAAACGAGTTCTCAAGGTCGAAAAAGCACATGTGGTTGGCTTTGCAGCGTACTTGCACTTGAAGGGATGACTCTTCTGTTGCATTTTGAGATTCAAGTTAGTACCAAGCATGAGTGTTTTTAGAGACTATTCAATAGTAATTTCATGCATATATACCTCCATCTCCAGCAAAATTTTTGTGCGGAGCTAAGAAGTCATGACTCCTCACACTTTGAAATACGGGATTCTAATCTTTTTTGATTGTTGCACTAAACCTTGAGATGGGGCTCCTTGCACTTGGCAATACTAGCGACGGAATTAGACTAATACTATTGAAGAGGTCAATGCAATAAAAATAAATTATAAAATTTATACCTAAATTAATGTTGATTTTTTATTTTTATATGGTACAAATATATATATATATATTTATATTGGTACTGAAATATACCAATATATCTAGTTTTAAAATTTTCTTCTTTTTTAAAAAAAATAATATTAATAACAGTAATTGCATTCTTAATTTTTCTAAATAAAATTAAAGGTAAACAAATTAAAATTTACTACTCCCACCTTCGTTTCAATGGAAAAGTCATGCTTTACAAGTGCACAATTTTTTAGAAGTTTGAAAATACAATACCTTAACTCACTATTAGGCATAAGTAAATAGCATTTTCATTGGGACAAAATTATTTTTTAAACCAGAGTACTCTTCCATTGGGACAATATGGAAAGTACTATATTTGTTTTTTTTCACTTTTGCAACCTCCAAAATTCGAACTTACGACATTAAGGCAGTAAACCCTCCCTCTTACCACTTTTCACCAACTCCCAATTTAGTACTCCCTCCGTATTATTAGAAGAGTCTATTTTTTTTAAAAAAAAATCATTCCAATATAAGAGTCAACTTTCAAATTTTTTACTCCCCATACCCTTACTAATATAATCATGTGTAGTCTATAATTAGCTCATACTTTATAAGTAAAGATATAAATTGTGTCAAATTAGTTATTTTATGTGTTGTACCTTGGCACTCATAATAAATTGTACATAGATCAAAGTGAACCCTTCTAATGAAACGGAAGGAGTACTAGTTTTCTAGATGAATGTGTCCATTAATTACAAATTATGACACTAAGAATTGAACAAAGAGAGTATTTGTTACTGTTGGGTAAATCTTCCTATAAATAAGAGACTCCTCAAGCAATATGCTCTCATCCTTCTCAAAGTCATCTTTTTCTTATTACAAAAAAAAAAAAAAAATTACAAAGAATATTGGGATGGGTTTCAAGCCTATTCTTTGCCTATGACTTTTGGCAATAGCCATGATGTTCATCTAATGAAAAGTCATTTGGGCTAGCTGGGAAATCTGGGAAATTGACACTGCATATTCAGATAATAGAAAATACTCAAAAAAATAGGTTTAATTAATTTCAATGAATGTATATTATTACGGAATTGATATTCGCAGCAACGGTTTTGATATTTGCAGTAACATTTCCCTGTAAAAAGACAAAAATGTCCCTGGGCAAAAAAATAAATAAAAACCAACTATGCAGCCCGTGAGGGTTGCAAAAAAAAAAAATTGAAAAAGCAACTCACCGGCTCTGTTCCGTTTAATAATTCCTGCAAAGCAGAGCCGGGTGGAATCACAAAATCGGATAAAAATCGAGACGACTCGGATCGCAAAAAGATTAGTGGCTAAAGTTAAAATGTTTTGCGGTATTATTTTAGATAGTTGTTTGATTAATTTAGTTGTATTATGTCCGGATGTGTTAGTATTTTTGTCGAAAATGTGAATTTTTTACCGGATTGGCGAAGATCCGCCCGGTGGTTACTGTAAATATCAAATTGAAGGGGGGGGAATATCGCCGGAATCCGGCAACATTTTGGGTTTTTTTTTTTTTTTTAAGTGTTAGGGGTATTTTAAACTTTTCACAAGAAAATGTTACTGCAAATATCGAAACGGTTACTGTAAATATCATGCCCCTATTATTAATATAAGACTATGTATACATCATTTAATTAATTAACTTAAGCCTGTGGGATTATATATGCTGCAGAAAATGACGAAGATGGAGCGCCAACTTATTCTGGTTATGGTACAGAACCATGTCCCTACGGCTACAGTTGCTGTGGCCCTAATCCTTACTCGGGAGCCTGCATGTGCATGCCCAAATGCGGTTGATACTATTACTAAGAAGCCTTCATCCAAGGGCAAGCCCAGCGAATAATAAAACATGTTTTTTTTTTTTTTTTTTTTCTTCTCAGAATAGCTTATTAAGTTGTTGGTGAACTTTGTTACCCATTATTATAATAGAGAAAATTACAAACTCTCATGCGCGCTTTTAAGCGAGCAATATGAGTTCAGTTGATGAATTATATATATTAATCACATTAAATTGGAAGTATTGGCCTAAATTGAATATTTTGCTTATATATATATATATATATATATACATGTGTGTGTTTTATTAATATTAGTATATGACTTGTTTGAAATGGCGAGGTGTTTTTTTTTCTAATTTTTTGGTGTATAACACAAATTACCAGTACTTGGAAAGCTTCACAATCAAAATCCTCGAAGTGTGGCATTATTGTATATCTAATTGAGGCATCCGCGCGAAAAGAAAAAAAGGGTAAAGTTAATTCCTTATTAATTAGCTGGCGGTCCCCTTTTTCAAGTTTTAATTACTAGGCATTTTGTTGTTTTCATTATATATTACTTCTTGCATAATATTCCAGAAGACTCTACTTTGATAAAGGGGTGTGCAACTTAATACAACACATAAAATAACTAATTTGACATAATTTATTCTATTTATATCTATACTTTTTAATTATGGGCTAACTGTAAATCATATACGATTATAAGGCATAAAAATTTTAAAAGTAGACACTTCTATTGGAATAAAAATTATTTTTGAAAGTAAACTATCGTAATAGAACGGAATGAGTAACACTTATTTGGGGGGAAAAAAAATAACTTTAATACCATTTATTTCAGAACAAATAGAATAACAATTATCGATCATCTCCAACGAACATAATAAAAGTGCTGCAATTTGCAAAGAAAATTTGTTTGATTAATTAAGAGATTTGAACGGTCGAATTAAATGTGTCCTGAAAGGCTTTCGAATGTGTGGTTGGTAATTTTTTTTTTTTTTGGGAAAGGTAAATGATTTATTCCATCAAAGAACTCGGCTCGAAAGCCGGTAAAATCGGGCTACACTCGTACGAGTATAACAGTTTGAAACAAAGACCTAATCAGTGACTATTAATTACAACTCCAAATGGGGCATACCCCATATAACTGACAGAATGAATATTACAGTTCAAATGAGGCAGTCCTCATACAATCCAAAATATGTTCTCACAAACAAGTACTAAATTCCGCATTAATTACAATGGTATGTCCTACAGTCACCTAGGATCAACCTCGTACAGATGAGGACAAAAACCCCATCCGCTTCCAATCATCACATGCATAACAAATTTCTTTAACGTGAGGTTCCTCATATGTCCGATCCCCGATCAATACATAGTTTACACAAAAGCCACCTCGAGTGGGGAGCAAAACACAAGAGAGGTGCTAGTATCCTCACTACTTTGGGTAAGTAGTCAACCATAACTGGATTTGATATGCCTTTACCGGACACCGGTGAGCCGGGCTAGGGTGTCTTTACTGTAGACACCTACGTAGTGGTCTGTACCACCATCCCTTTTTTTTGCAAAATGAAAGCATTCCGGGCTTAAATTGCCTTTACCGACTACCGAAAGGTAGGGCTAAGGTATCTTTAGCTGTAGATACCTACATAGTGGTCTGTACCACCATCCCCCTTTTTAGCAAAGGGGTTATATACAGAATTGATACGCCTTTACCGACCACCGGCCTAATCGGGCTAGGTCACTAATTCACCGCCAGTGACTGCGGTATTCAACCTACCTTCATTGGGATACAAATCAAACATTACTCTGCAGGTGTTCGTCTTGATAATATTCACCACAGCTTCCACCATAGTGGTTACTGAGTCAAATTTTAGACTATTCCTACACTTCCACAAATGGTAGACAGTCAGAGCAAAAGCAACAAGAGTAACTTTATACCTTTTCTTATCCCTTCGCAAATCCTTAGTAGCCCATTTCAGGGTACTTCAGATTGTGGACATGGATCGTGGGATGCTTAACCATTGCCGAATCTTGGGCCAACACTGTTAGTATATTGATAGGAAAAATAATAGATGATGAACTGTTTCAATTTCATTTCCACACAACATACAAGTGGTGTCTATATCCAAGAAAGTCAAATTAGCCATAGTTGCCAATTTGTCATTAAAGCATAGCCATAAAATTATGGAACATTTAGCAGGAATATAATTCCTCCAAATGTTCGCTGCCCAGTAGGACAATTCACCCTTTGGCCTCAAAACTTCATAAACCTGCTTAGTCAATGATTTACCCGATGCAGACCATTGATGTAGGCGGTCAATGCATGCATTATTCCCTCTAGTTTCTTAACAATTGTGTTTCTTATGCATGCAAGATTCTTAAACATTGGAGAATCATTAGTCTGTGGTACCCAATCCCAGATCGACACCCCAATCAAATAAAATTCATGAGTCCACTTCACCCATAGGCTATCCCTTTTTAGGTGGATTGAACAATAGAACTTTATTCCACGTAGAGGAGTGCCTAATTCCCAATCCCCCTTCTTGTGCCCATGCATGTTGCCATTAATCGAAATAGAGAAGGACGTTGTGGTAATACACTCAGCAATCCAATCCACAAAGATCGAAGGAAAACCTAGAGCATGCAAGAGCTTTGTAAGAAAATCCCACGAAACCGTGTCATAGGCCTTCCTTATATCCACCTTGATCATGGATCTCGGCGAAATTCTCTTTCTCATATAAGTTCGAATAAGTTCCTATGTGAGAAAGAAATTATCCAACATGCGCCAGTCCCCTTGACAGGCAGCCTGAGCTCCATCAATAAGGCCAGAGAAGACCACCTTAAGCCTATTCGCCAAGATCTTGGTTATCATCTTATAAATCGTGTTGCAACACGAGATAGGTCTATAATCCAAAACTTTCGATGAGTGAGCCTTCTTAGGAATAAGGGCAACCAGTGTATGATTAATCTGCTTCAAAATCCTCCCATTCTTGAAAATTTCGAAAACAGCCTCTTGCATCAAATCCCCTACAGTTTCTCAATTTTTCTTGAAGAACCCCGCTGAATATACATCAGGGCCAGGAGCTTTATTATCATCATTAAGATCACAAACCGTCGTCTTAATTTCTTCCGTAGTAACCTCTGCCGCCAGAGAAACTCTTTCCGCATTCCCTAAGCATTTTCCTTCCATCACAATATCCACATCAATCTCCTCAACTTCCACCCTTTTGCCTGGGAGATTTTTGAAGAATTTAGCAAACTCATCAGCCACCTCCAGGAGCCCCTTGGTCTACTCACCATTCTCCTTTTCCACCACAACAATCTTATTCTTGGCATTGTTTCTCTTGACGATGCCATGAAAGTACTTGTTACCTCTATCAGAAAGTTTAAAATAAGTTGACTTTGCCTTTTGGGTAAGAAAATATATGTCTGCCTCCATAAGGAAATCTGCTCTCCTCCTAAGCTCCGCCACCTTAGCAATTAGTTCCTCATCATCCGGATTTTCAGTCAATATAGCTCTTTCATTATCCAAATTTTCAAATGCTCTTTTGGCCTTCTTAGATATATGATGGAAGTGAAGCTTATTGAGGGACTTCAAAGGTTGATTTAGTTCTTGTAATTTCTTACACAAGAAAACTGTTTGGTACCTCTACACGCATTACCCCATTCATTCCTCAAGATAGGTCCAAAATCTTCATGAGCCATCCACATATTAAAGAATTTAAAAGGTTTGTTACCCCTAAACTCCTATTGGAGAATGGATGCTATAGCTAAGGTATGATCCGACAGTGGTCCCGAAGGCTTGAAATCCGCTAAACAATACACTCCATTCTGCTGCCATGAATGATTAACCAAGAACCTGTCCAATTTAATAGAGACCCCTCTTTTCATCCAAGTGAAGAATTTACCAACGGAGTGAGCATCCATAAGTCCCAAAGATAGACTCATTTGGTAAGCCGTTGGATGAAATCACCCCCCCCCCCCCCCCCCCCCCCGATTTTTTACCGATCCATCCTTGAAGGTGTTGAAGTCCACCATGATAATCCAAGGATCTTGAATTAAAGACCTAAACTGTAGTAGTTTATATCACAGATTTTTCCTTTCAACAATCGTATATAAACCGTAAACCAAGGTACACACAAAATTTGAGCCAGAGGATTTACAAAAAGTCTTACAATGGATGGCCTGAGGGGATATATCTAAGGCCACACATTCCACCATTTTCGGGACCCATAATAAGACCATTCGGCCCCCATTAATGGAACCAAAATTCGTGACAAAATGCCATCCAAGACGGTGTGGTTGGTATTGAGTCTATTGACGAAGCCTTTTGACCTTTTATGAGAGAAAAAAATAATAATAAAATCCCTTTTCACTGTTTGAGGGAAGACATGGGATGCCACATTGTACGTGATGAGAGGGAAACTAGATTGTAAAGTTTTCTACTTTTCAATTATTTCGATTCCTATATTTAATCAATTAGCTACTGTGTGTTTATGTTCTTTTAGGCTCTGTTCTCTTAGTACTACGGATAGAAAATTTTTTGGTTATTGAAGAATTTTGTTTTGGAGTAAATTTCTTTTGGGAATTTGTGTAAGAAAGAAAATTAAAAAGTGTAATGATTATGTTTTTTTTTTAATTTATGTGAGCGAGGATTTAGAGGGAATTTTTAAATTTGAATTGTGAATTTTGTAAAAATGATGTTGTTTTCTTTATGTAATATTTTTGAGAAAAAAGTGATACTTTTCGTGATTATGTTCGGAAAAGAACATAGCCTTAGTTTTAGTTTTGGTTTGAATAATAAATTTAATATATTATAATTATTTTTTTATCATTTGCAATATAATTTTTTTACATTTTCAATATATTTTTTTTAAAACAAAATTATTTTCCAGAAACATGTTTTCAAAACAATCAAAAAGAACAAGCCAATAGTGAATGTAGATCAGTTAAAATCGAATCACGTTAAATTTATATTTATATATTTTTAATAGAGTGAACATTTAATATACCTATATTTTTCGATTGTGTCTGCTTTGATACATATACTTTTTTTTAGCCAGAAATGTAGGGCCAAAAATGCATTGGAGCCTTTAAACTAACATAATCTGTTAAGTCACTATTATAGTCACTATTATACCGAAGGGTAATTTTGTCCAAACATTTATTTTGTCAATTTAAAACCAACAACACTTTTAGGCTCTGTTCTCTTGTGGTAATTTTTCAAGAATCGTCACTTTTTTTTCCAAAACTTTACACAAAGAAACAACTTCACTTTTTCAACAATTCAAAATTAAAATTTTAAAATTCCCTTTAAATACCTACTCACATAAATTCAAAAAATAACACAATCATTACACTTTTTTAATCTCTCACCTACACAATTTCCCAAAAAAAATTTCCCTCTAAAAAATTTCTAACAAAAAACTTCCCTCCAACAAAACTTCCCCTACACAAGCCACAAAAGAATAGAGCCTTAATCACCTTCAAATCCTTTTCTTTCTCTTGATTTATTAAACATAATGCCGAAACCCAGCACTGGAGAAGCACCATATTTTCCAGTGTCCACCGAAGAAGCACCAAACTCCTTCACTGCCCCGCCCTCCTTCCTCCTCCCTCCTCTCTCCTCTCTCCCCTCTGACGTCTCATTTACCGCCCATTCAAATCCAGACCAAAAGATTGGAAAAAATGGAGCCACTTCCAGTGTACACATTCATGAAGGGATTAGTGTCAAAACTCAATCTAAGCAAGTGTATCATCAAAATCGTCATCTTCCCCAGCTGAGGAAATACATGATCATACAAATGAATAATTTAATTACATTAAAGAAATAGCTAAACAAGACAACAACAACTGCACAAAAATTCAATACCAAATCATCTTCATTAAACTTAGCAACGAATAATTAAAGGTCAACATCTTCGAAGAGTTAGCCCAGCAACAAATAATTAAAGGACATCTTCGAAGAATTCGACGAACTCGCTCTCCTTCTCGGCATATTCAAAGGTGGTGAGAGGTCCTCCGGACAAAGATGGCATTTTTAGATTCGAAATAGGAAAAAGTAAGCGTGTAATTGAAGAGGCGAAGGAGTTGGGTCTGAATCTTCCATCCGCAATTTGGCAACCCACTGAATAGCAAAAGTCTGGGGATGAAGGGTAAGTGAAGAAGAAAGGAAATCGGGGCTTTGGAATTAAGGCTTAAGGCATGGGATTAATTATGGATTGCAAAATCATTGATTTTGGTTGTGGATGGAGATAGGTTGCAGAGAGGATAGAGAAGGGGAGGCGGCAGAAGAAGGTTGAAGAATTTGAGAAGAAGATGAACAGTTGAGAAGAAAAAAAAAAGAAAAAGAAAATATGAACTGTGTACAGACAAAAATACCCTAAAAGAAATCACATGAGCAGCACATAATGCCGATTCCGTTAACTCTAACGGGGAGTTAACGGCAAAATACATTTTTGATCCCTTTAAATTAGTATAGGTACATTCGTGGTTAAAAAAAATATAAGTACTAAAACAGACACAATCGAAAAGTATAATTATATTAAAGTTAGTTCACCCTTTTTAATATGTCGCAAGTAAAGTACTATTTGTTACTAGAATGTTTTATATACCACACTTGATAAGACACCAATGTGAAAAGAGATTGTTATCAGCAGGACACATTTTACTATATGTAGGCCATTTTTTCAAATTTTAGCATGTGAAATTACCAAAATACCCTTCCATCTTTATAAGTAAAAATATTTTTTTTACTGCCCAATTCCTTCTTCTTCCAGTCGGCTTCTTCGCAATTCCTTCTCCTCCAATTCAGTTTTGTGTTGGGCAAGTTCAGAACCGGATTTGGACCACCGGTACCCTCCCTTTCCCCCTGCGAAGCTATACATTTCCGTCGCCGGCGCAGCCGCTCCATTCCTCTCTGCCGACCGCCGCCTCCGCTCTCCATTTCCATCGGTAAGCGTATTTTTTTTGTGTTTTTAAATTTCTTTCAAATTCTTCAAATTGCCTTTACTTGGTTGTTGTGAAGTTTATGAGAAACTTTATGGCCGATTTCGGATGCTTGTTGCTTTTTTCGGCTGTTTTGTGCGTAATTAACATGCAATTTTCATGAATGTATGTTGTGGGGATTTCTAGAATTATGTGAAATTTTGTTTGAATATTGAAAGATTGCATTGTAATGGTTGTGTAGTAATGTTTGGTAGTGCTTGTGTTGCGTTTCAGGCTGTGTAGTTCACATATGTAGGGTAAATTTCAGGTTTGTTCGACGGAAAAACGATTTTTCGACGAACAAACAGGAAAAGCGCTTCGGGGAAGTGTTTTTCTAAAAAACAAAGCCACCTAGGGGCCATTTTTGTTTTTGGAAAGCGATTTTCCGGGAGAAATTCGCCAGAAAGAGGCATTTTTTTTTTGAAAAAATCGCATCTTTCCGGCAAGGTTTTCCTGAATAATTGCTTCGAGCTAGCGATTTTCTGGGAGAAAAACGCCGGAAAGAGGCGTTTGTTTAAAAAAAAAAAGGCCTCTTTCTGGCAAGTTTCTCCCGAAAAATTGCTAGCCGAAAAATTGCTAGCCCGAAGCAATTTTCCTGAGAAAAAACGCCTAAATGGGGCGTTTTTCCCCCAAAAAAAGGCCTATTTCAGGCGATTTTTTTGGGGAAAAACGCCTGAAACAGGCGTTTTTTTTTTTGGGAAAAACGCCTCATTTAGGCATTTTTTCTCTTCTATCTTGCTGTTTAATTTTCTTCCTGTGTATATGTTGTTTGGTGCTGTATTATGATTAATATTAATTGTTGTGCAACCTTGTAATTACAAATGGGGGATAAATTTAAAGGTAATATATTCCATCGGATGGGGAAAATATCCAAATTCGGATCCAAATCCGGAAAGAGCAGTAATCCGGAAACATCCCGGAAGAGTGTTATTCCGGATAAATCCGGGGCTCCTATTATTCTTGTTGTGGAAATTGCCCCTCGTGTTCCTCCAACGGCGTCTGAGCATTCGAGGGAGGTCGTGGCACGGTCGCGAGCATCTTCTGCGACAGGGAATGTCACTGCTCGCATTACGGAACACTCCGTTCAACCTTCCGTCTCGGGAAATGAGTACATCGGTGCGTCCTTTACCGAACAACCTTTCACACCGCCATTTTCAGATATTGAAATGTCCCATGACGATGGTGACGGCGAGGGGGCTCTTGGAAGAAGTGATGGTGAGGGGGCGAATACAAGCATCGAGACAACTAGGAGAGCAGGGAAATGACTAATGGGCAGTGAGGTTAGGGCATCGATTGCAGGGTGGAAGGATTACAGAGAGCCAGACCATCTGGTCGAAGCTGGTCCTGTAATCCCTGAATTGCTATTGAGTTTCAAAGGCCACACTGCCTACCACGTTTGGCACGGAGAGGTAATTCTATTAAATTGCGCACTTGTATTTGTTATGTATTTGGGCAATTAATTTTTTCCTAATTATATATGCTTCATTACTTGTGATCCAAAGTGAAATACTAAAGTATGTTTGCATTGTTTACATTTTGGTTACAAAAGAAATGATTTATGAATTCTATCCCTCTATTGTAATTCCATTCTTTGAATTTGGTAGGAACGGGGGATATTGAAATGTCATAATGGGGCCGATCGCTTGAAAAATTGGCCTGGCGATGATGACATGAAAAAGCTGGTAGAGGGTTCTGGTTTGGCCCATTTAGTACAGTGCATGCATTATGAGTTAGACGCCGCTCTGCTCTGTGCCTTTGTTGAGAGGTGGCATCCGGAGACCAACTCATTCCACTTGCCATTCGGGGAGATGACAATCACACGTCATGATGTTGCCTACATTCTGCGCATTTCGCTTGGGGGTACGCCTATTTATGAAAAAATAAAGACTACACAAATAGCGACAGATGTTGCAGCTATGTTGGGAAAAGATGAAGTGAAACTAGATAAGCCTGGCTTTGTGAAGTTGACAAGCATTGAGGAAAATTGTGCCGGTAGATTTGATCAAGTGAATGCCGCCTCGAGTTATTTATTGTGGGTTTTAGGGCTGTCCCTGTTCGTGGACAAGTCGAAAACCCATGTATCTGCGCAGTATTTAACTTTCGTGCGCGATATTCAGACAGTAAGTGAGTACTCATGGGGCGCAGCTTGCTTGGCGTACTTATATCGCCAACTTGGGAAGGCATCTAGGGCACAAAGTGCTCAATTTTCTGCTTGTTTGACTTTACTGCAGGTTTGTCATTGGATTTATTGCTTTCCTTATTAGTCAGTTATATATTTTGCTCGAACATCTGTTTTAATTATTCTTCTGTTCATTCTTATTAGAGCTGGATATATGAATACTTTCCCACATTCAGCCCACTAAAGAAGAGGTCGTGGAATACCGAATGGCCTGGGGCAATGAAATCGCAAGTTGGTACCGGGAAGAAGCGTGTTGTAAAATATGATTTGGAGGCTTACAGGAGGGCCCTAGATGCATTGCAGCCGAACGAGGTAAGCTGTCCGTTCTGTGTGTTTGTGAACAGGTTTATTCAATTTCTGTGCAATCTTAGGTGATTTGTTTTATTATCGGACAGGTTAATTGGATACCATTTGAGCCCAATCCGGCATTGGTCCATAAGATTTCCTTATATAGGGGCCTTATATATTGCGTTAATGTTGAGGAGCCTTACATGCCAGATCGGGTGTTAAAACAGTTCGGTTACGCCCAACAGATTCCCTTTCAAGTCTTCAAACCGAAGGAGTGCTACAGAGGCCCAGAGACGAAGAAGTATGTCTGCAAGTACGTTGCTGACCTCAGTGATTGGGAAAGCTCCCATACAAGGCTTCTGCGTGATATGAAGAGGGCCGAGTATACTGACGAAGCATGCGAGAGTTACCTTGAGTACTTCTAGTCGCGTTCGCACGTCCGTGTCAGTAGGGGTCCGATCGAGGAATACACTCCTGACCTTACTCAGTTGTCCCTCAATGCAGTGAATTTAGGATGATTTTAAATTTTCTATTTACCTATATATGTGTTACTATTTGCTGATTTGGGTTTATCAATTTACTTTTTTGCAGCGACTTCAGTACTTAGCATCTCGGCCAGTCTTTTTCCATCCAAGGGTTGAACACGCATCAACCCTGAGACACGTAGGTAGGCTATTGCAGAAGTTGCTTATCATTTGGAGGGCCTGATGCCGGGACTAGAAGAGCTTGCGATACGACCTCCTTTTCAGCCATAGTGGATTCTGTACCTTATGTTTGGATTGTGTACTAAGTGAATTAAATGTAATGTTGGTTTGTGTTTGTTTTTTTAATGCCCCCATATAATGTGGTTGGATGTTGAATTGGTGCCTTGCTGATTTGGTGTGATGGTGAATGATTTAGAAATGATAGTTTTGTCATTGAGCCTTGTGGTTTGAACAGGTATTCAGGTGCTCATGTACAGGGGAGACTCTGCCCAAATTTCGCGATAATACACACAGTAGAATGAATTAAGACACTTCAAACCGAAGGAAAAAAGTAACACTTTTTAGTACCATCAAACTGTACATTTAATTTGCACCCCTAAACAAAGCCACACTCCAAAATTATCTAAACCATTAACATCCCTAATACACTAATACACTTCAAAATTGATGAATACGTAAACAACTTGAGTTTAATCCCCCCACAATCTAAATTGCAATACAAACATAACCACACTCCAAACCTTTTGAAATAATAAGCAACACTAGAATACTGTAATACACTTCAAACTTGCTGAAAAAGTAAACAAATGTAGTCTAATTATACTGTACATCTCAATTTCAATAGAATCCAACCCTAAACCCTAAACATGTTGAAATCATGAAATCCCTCAACTCTAATCGATAACTATCGTGGGTTCAGGGTCTACATTACCTATGCTATCAACGTACAGCTTATGATAATTATCTAAGCGAGATTGTAACCTGTCCTTCAACTCATCCATTAGGTCTTCCTTATGGTGTCGCCACAATACACATATTGGGGGCAACAAGATTTCATCCCTCGTCTCCAAACAAATGAAATGGTTGCTCCGGATATGACCCATACTGATATACGTGTTCGGATCATCGGGTACGCCGGAATCCCGCAAGCGAAGTGGAAGGAAGGTGCAACATTCTGCGCCGTAGAATGCGAATACCCTCTGGTACCGCGTGGTGACAAGTAGGCCAAATAGATAAGTATCAAACCAAAACTCCACTGTTGCAGGACTTATATGGTAATCCAATGCTGTAAGACCTTTATCGTAGTTTTCTTCATCGAGAACTCCAAACCACAATGAGACATACGCGTGAAGTTCATGTAACAGCTCCCGTCGGACTTGAGACCAAAGTAACTCGTCACCATGTACGAATCTAGATATTACCGTAAAACCACAATGTCCATCCCCCATTACATTTTTATAATCCACCACATAATCAAACACAAACTGTTGCACCAAAGACGGCAGGTTGAAAGGCCATCTAGATTCATTAGAAGTCAGTCGAATCCTCCTGGTTGATGACCCACTTGACCTGCTGCGACCTGCACATGTTATTTGTATGCATGAAACAATAATTTTACCATAATAAAGAAGAGACATAAGAAAGAGAAAAAAAAACACAATGATCAGTGGATATGGCAAATTTATGTACCTCTGCCTCTGGCTCTGCCTGTACCTATGCCGGCTTCCCTCTCGGCATGCTCGTAGCCCTATAGATCTCGCTGCATGGAGTTGTTCCTCGGCCTTCCCCTATGTGGCCTTTGTATCGGATCAGCGAGGTGAACAATCTCAGGATGCAAAGTGCTATGCATGACACCCGCAACTCTATAAATGTCTGCAGTGGGATGCTGCAAGGCCGCAACATACATCTCATGCAGTCGCCCTTATGCTGTTTACCATTCCTCATCGCTAGGCATGTTGCCCTCATCCAAAGATAGGGTCCTCCAGAAGAGGTCCACATCCAAAGGATTAATAGGTCTGTAATTCCTGACCATTTCAATCATCTGATGTGCACAAGGCAAGCCATAGCTGGTTCTAATTCACAACCACGCAACTCACTATTTACCCCATAGACTGAACATCTCTTCTTGTATTCATTTACCAACAACAGTATGGCATCTTGCGAAACTCTGCCATTGATCCTACTATACAAGAGATAATTGGCTTCACGCAATGTTTTACTCCAAGATGCCTCCATTTTACTATGGATCTCACCCAAATATAACTTTATCATCTCATTTATGCCCAGGAATATTGTAGAAAATGATTCTCTGTCAGTTTTAATGGCACGCTTCAACATTGCCTGCGCACTCTCTGCCCTGCAGAGATTTAAAATGGACAAAATTAATGCTTTAAATCATAGAATAATGTATAATGGAGTCATATCTGTAACTATATGCGACGAAATTTAATAGAGTCTCACATGTTGTTTGTTCACCTGCCATAATGTTTTATCTCCTTAGTCCAGAATGAGACAAACTTGGTCTTGTGGGGTTCCAACCATGTATGGTGCTTGTAATTAACCACAGATATTCACCGGCCTCTATATTTTGTCACAATGATTTCCATAGCTTTCGTGAACTTTTCATACGTTAGAGCACTGACCACTCTTCTCCACCGACCTTCAAACTCATCTAATATCTCTTTGTCATTACACACAGTCAGTGCTTTCTTCTTCACATCCATGGCAATATGCCTTCTGCACAATAGTTGTTTAGAATAGGGGAAAACATGGTGCACAGCTTTCAATAGAGCTGACTCTCTGTCCGTCATAAAAACATGGGGATATGTCAATGGATCAAAAAGTTGCCTCAACCTAGTCATAGCCCAGACATAAGTTGCATGTGTCTCATCCCTCAAGAAAGCGAAAGCAACATGGATGTATTGATTCGTCGGAACATGAGCGACTATCTGAAGCAGAGGCATGTCATACCTGTTGGTCTTGTATGTCGTATCCATATACAATACGTAAGGAAATGTACGAAGCAGACTAGGAACATCCGCATGGGCGAAGAACACGTTTTCAAGAGCATTGCCCTTGTCTTCCGCGGTGTACCAATAGTGGTACCTGTAATCCTGCATCAGTTTCAAGAAGTATTGTATTTGACTTAAATCTCCCCTCTCATCTCTTCTAACCTTCGACGTTTTGTTGTACACCTGCCTGATGCGTGTGAGATTAGTCGCATTGTCACATCGCAGTTTTGCCAATATCTGCTTTGGAGCCAAATTTATCTTCATCATTTTTGAAATTTTCTCCTTCTCCTTGTCATTCAACTTGGAGTGCTTTTGATGTCAGTTTCTAACAAGGGGTAATTCATGATTGTGCTGACCTTTAATGACACTCAACTTCCAGCTACCCCCACTAATTTCTTTCCCTAATAACTGAAAGGGACAACCAGTCAGCTTGCTACTAGTGTTGTTCCGGGATATTTTCCCTTTTCCTAAGGGTGGTTTGCTTCTAACTTCCCTCGATCTATCACAACATATGGAAACTCTCCCTCTTCTCCCTTTTAGAGGCCCCTTCCACTTTTTAGAAGAAGTTATTTTAGTATCAAAATGATGCTCCGCCGCTCTGGTTTCAACCCAACCAATCAAATTAGCTCTAGTCATGAACTCTTGCTCAGTCTGAAATACATCAGTGAAATCTGGGAAGATTCGATCATCCGAAACATGCAGAGCCTGTGTAGAAAACAAATATGAAATTAGAAATTGCCGAAATCGGGGGCGAGAAAAGATTGGGGGAGAATCGCCCCTCGTGGGCAATTATAATACGGAGAATCACCCCCCTGAGGCGATTTTATCAGATAAAATCGCCACAGACCACCGATTTTATCTGATAAAATCGCCATAGGGGGGCGATTTCTTTCAAACTTTTTTATTCTTCGTAGCCTTATTAATATAATAATTTGTGATCCATAATTAACCAACACTAACAAAATAAAGATATATGTGGAATAAATGGGAACAAAATAGCCATTTTAAGTGTTCTATCTCAAAATCCATAATAAATTATATATTTTTTAAATCAAACAGAAAAAGTAACCCATTAAACCTAATTAATAACATAACACTAAACGGACCTAGAACGTCGCCTTTTAATTCAAACATACATAATAAATCGAAAGAAACCTTCTAGTGACGCTGGACACATATTGACCAAGATGGGTCATCAATTCGATCTATATTACATTTTTTTTTTTTCCCTTTTCAATCATCAACAATTAGGGTAATTGTCTATCGATCTATTCCAAGTGAATCACATAGATTTAGGGTGAGGAAGAAAGAAGTTAGATTTGTTGATATCCACTATCAAGAATTTTATTAGCTTGTGCAAAAATCTAATAAAAATTGACATATGTAATTAAAAATCGAACCCTCAACCTTAAAATAAGTAATGAGACTTTTGTCCACGTGTAGATGAAATTGTTGAAGTCATTGATCGGGAAGGTTACCAGAAATTAGAGATATTCCAATTACCTCTTACGTGTCGCATTCCTCCATTGAACGCACAGACGATGACCAAGAACAATTTGAGACCTAGTACTGTATATGCCTTGAAAATAGGCTAACGTCAACTACAAAAATTTAGCACGTCACTACCTGTACGTCATGTTTCCAGCCAATTGCATTTGGCCTACTTTTGGTTTTTTTCCATGTTATTTTTTGTTTTATGCTTTTTATTTTTTCGGATTAAATGAAGGAGTATCAATCCCATCTTTTAATTTTTAGAAAGAAGAAAAAAAAGGTTACCGGAAATTTCTCAAGTCCTTATCGCTAGCTCTCATCAATTCTCATTACTGAATTCAAAAAGGTTGTTTTGAGGGAAGAAGTTTAATAATTCTAGTAAATGTAAAAAGTTATTTTCACATGATAAGTATATAAATATTAGGATATATCAATTTAGAAAATGGTATTTTGTGACTAGATGTTTGATTAGTTCTCATATAACTTACGTCATGATGATCCTGATAAATATTAAACAATATAAATATAAGGGAAAATTTGTATGTGGGGTAGTAGAGCTTTCAAAATTAAAAAGAAGGGTACAAATTTCATAAAATTCATAAGAAGGGCAGTAAATTATTAACTAAATATAAGATAATAAAAAATTTATTTTAATAGACAATAGCTAGAGGTGGTCTTAATTTGGATAGATATATAATCTTTCCATAACATTATAATTTCTAAATTGAGGGACAATATTTAATGTTCCATTTCAATTTTGTCCTTCTAATCATTGAGCATGTCAGGCTCTTATTGTTATTTTAAACATAAATACAGATAATAGAAAATCTGTGAGGTGCCACAAAGTATATTATCAAAATGTAAAGGACATTTTAAATAAGAAGATTAAAAAATAGCATATAATAAATTGTGAGGGATTAAACTGGTGGTTTGTTGCTCGGAATATGGTTTTTAAAATTCTGGTTATTATGTTCCTCCCATGCTAGCATCTTTTTCTTAAATTTTTTCTTGGAAAAACAAAAATTTACTAATGGCGTTGGAAATCGTCCAACAATTGACATAAAATCATGAAACAGTCAATACAATTGATTATATAATATTTTATTTCGTAAATATCAAATCTGAGCTACGCCTAATTTATTAAACTCGTAATTATGCTGAACAAATCTTGTACGAAAGGTGATGAAGAGAGGAGAGCCGGCAGATAAGACTAACAATTGTTTCCTCTCTGAGTCTTTATACTAATTGGGATAGAAATGTATCTAATCCCACGACTGTTAATTTAAAAAGAATTAAAAAGTGGTTCTTTAAAGTTGATGTAAATTAATGACAATGACTAAAGAGGAAGAAGACACATTGGACTGAACTAGCGAAAGACTTTGTGTGTGTGTTATATTAATAAAATAACTATACCTCTTAAAAAAAAAAATCGTGGAACTTTCGTTGAAATAAGGTATTTTCCTCTGTTGAAGCAAGGACGAAGCTACATTGTTTTGGTCATCTTGTGAATTTTTAGACCAATTATTCATGAAAATGACCGAAAATTCACAAGAAAAAGATGAGATCATCACAATTTAGTCCCTCAAGGTCGAAAAAGCACATGTGGTTGGCTTAATTTGCAACGTACTTTCACTTGAAGGGATGACTTTTCTGTTGCATTTTGAAATTCAAGTTAGTACCAAGCATGAATGAATATTTTTAGAGACTATTCAATTGTAATTTCATGCGTATATACCTCCATCTCCAGCAAATTTTTCGCACTGAGCAAAGAAGTCATGACTCCTCACACTTCGAAATACGCATTCTACTTTTTTTTTTTTTTTTTGGCAATAATAGCGACGGAATTTGACAAAGGGCCGGTTTGATAACAGTGCTTAATGTTTAAAATTATTTGATTAAACAATATTGACTTCCGCTCCGTTTGATAACAAAATTTCAAACATGTTAGCTGATTAAGAAATGCTTACTTTCTTTAGAAAAATTTAAGCAGTAAAAGTTAGCTTATTGTTTATCAGTTAATGCTCAACGTAATATTTTTTTAAATAATTCATATTTGATTTTCAAAACTACCACTTTAATTTTATTCATATTGATTTAACTATAAATATTTATTTCTGAATAAATTATTTTTTTTTCTTCCGTAAATTTTAAACTTTTGCATCATAATATTGTCAAATAAAATTTGTTTTATTTTTTATTATTGTATTTTGGTATTAAAAATTTATTTAATAAATCAAATCATCTACCTGCCTTTATAAATCTCATTTGTACGATGTGTTAAATATTAATTGTATAATATTTTTAAATTTCTTTTAAAATGCAATAGTGGACTCACTTTTTATTAATAGGAATTTTAATTATTGCAATAAATTATTATTTTTTGTATTTTAATCATTCAATTTAATGTGTTTTATCTTATTTTGTTTCCTTATGTTTTTCATTCATCATAATTTATGTTTCATTATAAAATTTGATATTTCACATATATAAATATAAAAAAATTCAACGTAAGGGTAAAATGATACATTTTTAAGATTTGAGCATTAAGATCAGCATATTTATCAAACAAGATCAAGTGATTAACCATTATGACTTAGAGGTTTGGAAAATACATTTTAGTATTAAGATGTTAAGTGCTTAATTAATTAAACATTATGATTTCGGCATTAAACATTCAGATATAAACGTTAACTTTTATCAAACGGACCCCAATACTATTGAAGAGATCAATGGAATAAAAATAAATTATAAAATTTATAACTAAATTAATGTTGATTTTTTATTTTTATATGGTACAAATATATCTATCTATATATATATATATTGATTGGTACTGAAATATACCTATACATCTAGTTTTAAATTTTTCTTTTTTTCTTTCTGGAAGGGCCATTATTCGTATCTGCTTGGCAACACGGCTTACTAGCCAATTTTCATTGGACAAAATTATTTTTTAAAACCGGAGTACTCTTCCATTAGGACAATATGGAAAGTACTATATATATTTGTTTTCTTTTGACTTTGCAACCTCCCAAATTCAAACTTACTACATTAAGACAGTAAACCTAGGGCTGAGAACGAATACGAACGTTCACGAACAAGCTCGGGATCGACTCGTTAAAAACTCGGTTCGAGATCGTTTATTTATTAATAAATGAACACGAACAAAATTTTAGGCTCGATTAATAAACAAACAATAAATGAACAAAAGGGAGCTCGGCTCGATTACGTTCGTGAATAGCTCGATAAGAAAAAACAATTTTTAAGAAGGATAAAATACATATATAATTTATCATTCATACATATAACATGAAAATAAATTTGGTGCAGTGGTAAGACATCAAAAGAAGAAACAAGGGAACTAGGGTTTGAATTTTCACAAGGCCAAATTTATTTTATTTCATAATTTTGAGGTGAATTTCACCCAATCTGACATCGGAAATGAACAATTTTACGGTGAATTTCACCCAATCTCACATCGGAAATGAGAGAAGATTTGGGAGGAAAATTCCTTATAAATAGAAGAGCATGACACTTAGGGCTGAGAATGAACATGAACAAGCTCGGCTCGGCTCGATTAATAAATAAACGAACACGAACACGTCAAAGCTCGGCTCGGCTCGATTAATAAATAAACGAACACGAACACGTCAAAGCTCGGCTCGGCTCGGCTCGATTAATAAATAAACAAACATGAACAAGATTTTAAGCTCGATAAATAAATGAACACGTCAAAGCTCGGCTCGGCTCGGCTCGTTATCACCCCCTGTAAACCCTCCCTCTTACCACTTTTCCAACCCCTAATTTACTAGTATAGTTTTCTAGATGAATGTGTCCATTAATTACAATTTTGACAGTAAGAATTGAACAAAGAGAGTATTTGTTAGGTAAATCTGCCTATAAATAAGAGACTCCTCAAGCAATATGCTGCTCTCATCCTTCTCAAAGTCTCTTTTTCTTATTACAAAAAAAAATAATTACAAAGAATATTGGGATGGGTTTCAAGCCTATTCTTTGCCTACGGCTTTTGGCAATAGCCATGATGTTCATTGCCTCAGAGGTCACTGCTAGAGATTTGGCTGAAAGTAAGATACATTAAAATTTTGTTTTCTCTCTCATTCTCAACTAATGTTTGCTCTTCTCAGAATTTCTTTCTTCTTCTTTTTTGTTTTTTTTATTTTTTATCTTTTCCTCTTTTTTCTAATGAAAAGTCATTTGGGCTAGCAGGGAATCTGGGAAATTGACACTGCAAATTCAGATAATAGAAAATACTCAAAGAACTAGGTTTAATTTGAACGAATATTTATATTTATTAATATAACACTATATGCGTAGCTCATTAATTAATTTAGTTCTGTGGAATTATATATGCTAGCTGCAGGAAATGACGAACAGGGATCGTCACAATATCCTCCTACTTACAATGTAAAGTGTCCCGATGGCTACAGTTGCTGTGGCCCTAATCCTTCCTCGGGAGCCTGCATGTGCATGCCCGTCTGCTAATCAAATCATCTCCAGCCAGCCAGTGGCGAATTCAGAAAAAGAATTTTAAAGATTTCCGAGCTAAGGAACCAACATATGAAGAATTTCTTTTTTATAGTTAAATGCATACATAAAAATAATTTGTCACTTAAATATATATAGTAGTAATAAGAGTGGAGGAGAGGTCCGAGAATCACCCCACCCCCTTAGATCCGCCACTGCCTCCGACCCTGGTGGATGCTACAAGGGCAAGCCCCGCGAATAAAACAGTTTTTTTTTTTGCGAGAATAGCTTATTAAATGGTTGGTGTACTTTGTTATCGTGGTATTCTAGTAAAGAAAATTACAAATTGTCATGCACGCTATTACGTGTAAGCGATATGAGTTCAGTTTGTGAATTGTATTAGTCCATTAAACTGGAAGCATTGGCCCAAATTGAATGTTTTGCTCCTAGCTATATATTTATTTATTTATATATATATATTTTTATTTATTTATAATAATATGAGTAATATCAAATTTAATCATTGTATAATTGTTTAGTTGGCGGTCCCGTCTTTCAAGTTTTAATTACCAGGCATTTTCTTGGTTTTCATTATATATTACTTCTTGCATAATATTCCAAAAGACTCTACTTTGATAAAGGAGTACCACTTAATACAACACATGAAATAGCTAATTTGACATAATTTATTATATTTATATCTATACTTTTTAAGTATGGGCTAACTGTAAATCATATACGATTATATTAGTAAGGGTAAAAAGAATAAAAAATTTAAAAGTATACTCTTCTATTGAAATAAAAATTATTTTTGAAAGTAAACTCTTCTAATAGAACGGAATGACTAATACTTATTTGGGAGAAAAGAAAAAAAAATAACTTTAATAGCATTTATTTAAGAACAAATAGAATAACAATTATCGATCATCTCCAACGAACATAATAAAAGTTCTGCAATTTGTGTAAAGAAAATTTGTTTGATTAATTAAGAGATTTGAACGGTCGAATTAAATGTGTCCTGAAAGGCTTTCGACTGTGTGGTTGGTATTGAGTCTATTGACGAAGCCTTTTGGCTTTTTATGAGAGGGAAAATTAAAAAAAAGGGCCTATGTTCACTCTTTGAGGGAAGGCATGAGATGCCAACATTGAACGTTGATGAGAGGGTAACTACGTTGTAAACTTTTCTATTTTTCAATTATTTTGATTCGTATATTTAATCAACTAGCTACTGTGTGTTTATGGGTATGTTTTTTTAGTTTTTGTTTTGGTTTCAATAATAAATTTAATATATTATAATTAATTTTTATCATTTTGAAATCAATTTTTTACTATTCAGTTATACATTTTTAATATATTCTTTTATATTATAAAATTATTTTTTAAAAATATTTTCCAAAACAATAAAAAAGAACATACCAGTAGTGAAAGTAGATCAGTTAACATTGAATCACGTTGCCTCAGAAAAAAAAAAAAAACATTGAATCACGTTTAATATATATATATATATATATGTGTGTGTGTGTGTGTGTGTCTTCCTTTTTTGCTGCACGTACAGTAATATTTGTTATTAGAATGTTTTATATACCACACTTGATAAGACAATAAAGGAAGAAAAGTTGCCCTACAATTTCCTGGGGTGCTGCACCTGCCCGTGTTTTGAAAAGAAGAATTGATAACAAGGCATTTGAGCTCAGAAATACTAACTGAATTGTTAAACGCAGTAACGGTTTTACTAAACGCAGTAACATTCTCCTGTAAAAAGACTAAAATGCCCTTGAAGCTAAAAAAAAATTTTAAAAAAAGGAAAAGGTACTGTTCAACGTGCGTGAACAGTATCGTTCACGCACGTTGAACAGTACCCGGTTAGAAAAAAATTGAAAAAATACTGCCGGTGTCCCCGTAACCGTTTTACTAAAAGCAGTAACATTCTCCTGTAAAAAATTCGAATTACCCGACTACGATCCATATTACACTATAAGTAAACACTATATTTATTTTTTTACTTTAAATTAGTTTGCATAAATTCTCTATATACCCCTTAATTATAATTTTCGAGACAAAAAACCCATTCGGGGGGGATTTTTTTCCCGGATCGGCGATTATCCGGACGGCTTTTTTTCTGTTTCTACAATATTTCGGCCAGGGAGACTGTCTCCCCGGTTAAAAAAATTTCAGAAAATATCGCCGATCGCCGGCGATATTTTTTCAAAATATGCCGGAAAATCGGTTAAACGTAGTGGCCGGAAAACGGCGATATTTTCCGGCCAAAATATCGCCGGGAAAAAGTTTTGGCCAGAAAACGGCGATATTTTCGCCGGAAAATATCGCCGGCGATCGACGGTATTTTCCGGCCGGTTACTACGTTTAGTATTTTCCGATTTTCTTATTTTTGGCCAGGGATATTTTTGTCTTTTCACAGGAGAATGTTACTGCGAATAGTAAAACGGTTACTGGAAATAGTATGCCTCAATACTAATTGATAATAAGGCAAATGACATTAAAACCAAATGGTCAATGTACGTGATAATTGGAGGAACACAATCATTATTGGAGAATACTATTGTCCTTTCACGTAATTATTTGTTTAATAAATAATAATCACTGTTCCATTTAAAATAATTCACTTTCAACATAAAAAATTATTTCGTCAGGAGAATTTTCTTTTAAACTTTTTTATTCTTCTTAATTTAACTGCTATAATAATATGTGATCCATAATTATAAGTGTTTATATCAAAATTTATAATAAATTGTACATTTTTTAAATCGAACCTTTCTAGTGAAACGAAAAAAGTAACTCCAATGAGCCTAATTAATAGCATTGCAAAGGCATAACATTAAACGGACCTAGAACTTTGCCCTTTAATTCAAACATACATAATAAATCAAAAAAAACCTTTTTGTGACGCTGAACACATATTGACCAAGATGGGCCATCAATTCTATATTGGGGTTTTTTTTTTTTTTTTTTCCTTTTCAATCATCAACAGTTATAATTGTCTATCGATATATTCTAAATGAATTTTAGAGATTTAGAGTGAGAAAGAAAGAAGTTAGATTTGTAGGTATATGCTTGCAGGGGTTTTATTAGCTTGTACAAAAATTTAGTTAAAATTGACATAGGTAATTAAAAATCGAACCCACAACCTTAAAATAAGTAATGAATGAAGTCAACTTTTGTCCACGTGTAGATGCAATTGTTGAAGTCATTGATAGGGGAGGTTACAAGAAATTAGAGATATTCCAAATAAACTAGCACAGGCGATGACCAAGAAATTAGAGATATTCCAATTACCTCTTAGAGTCTTAGGTGTCGCATTCCCCCGTTGAACTTAACGCACAGACGATGACCAAGAACAATTTGAGACCTCGTAATGTATATGGCTTGAAAATAGGCTCACGTCAACTGCAAAAAGTTAGCACGTCACCACTCGTACGCCATGTTTACCGCCAATTGCATTTGGCCTGCTTTTGGTTTTTTCCATGTTATTTTCTGTTTTGTGCTTTTTATTTTTTCGGATTAAATGTACGAGTTCCAATCCCATCTTTTAATTTAGAATTGTCCCAAGGTGGGACACAGGGGAAGAAAAATGTCTGATAAAAATCAGGGATGAGACAAATTAAGTAAGAAAATTCAGCGAAGACATTGTATTTAATTATATGTATTTACTATTTTTTGTTTGAATGAGCAAAGACTAAGATAGTCTTTTGTAATTGAAGACAGATTAAAATTATTTTAGCGTTCATAATATACTTTTTATTTTATTTTTTTCTACGACCTTGGTTGAATTTTCTTTTGTATTCAAGTGATCTTTGAGTTCAAAATAATACAGAGAATATAATGTTTTATTTTAAAATTACAATAGGATAAAAATCACTTTCAAATATATCGTAGTGGTAAGTATCATCTAATTAAAATTTTATTATGATATACAAATATTTATCATGACTTCAGAACTTAAACACAATACATCAGATGTTATACGCGAAACACGTGTTTTCATAACACATAGTAATACTTTTAGTATAGACTCTATATTACCGTGCGACCGTTAGACTATTGGATATAAATTTTTGCAGGACCTTTTTTTTTTTTTAGGCGACCTTGGAGTTACTATAAGGCGTGCTGGAAACGTTTCTTGGGTCTAGACTGCTTGGCCATGGCATGACTTTTACACAATCTAAAGTGGTTAGTTCCTCTAGTAAATAATAAGAATAGAAGAAGACAGAACATAGAATGTAAAGTTAGCTAGGCCTTCTCATCACCTCCAAGATATTTGACCAAGCGCGCGGAAGGTACTTGATGATAAGGATCTCATGAAAACTAGAAAATTCTTTCGAAAAACAGTTAAATTGAAGCACGATTGTTAATAAATTAGACATCCATATTCGTTGAATCCACATTATGATTAACTGCCAAGTATTAGGAAAAATATCATACTAAAATTGAATTTAGTATCAAAAATTTAGTATTACAATAACTGGCACGCCCTTTATTTGGGAAAAGACACTTGAACTCGAACATAACAAAAACTCAGAAATTTGCAGAAAGAGGAAAATCTCTGAAACCAAAATGCAATCGAACTACTAAAAGGAAATAAGAAAAATGGAAAGAAACAGTACATAAAAAGGACACTGCAATCAAAAGATATTACCAAACACTAGAAATTAGGCCAACGAAATTCATGGTGTAGCGATGTGTATTGTACGTTGGCCTGTTTCCCATCACCATAGCCCCACGGAGTTCCAAAAATCCACATTCTCATTTTTGGTGATCCAACTTCTCCATGAACGTCATCGCCAACTCAGCATGCTCCGCATCAACATTGTTATCGGGGCCGGCCCTGGACACGTGCGAGGTGCGCACGCGCTCAAGGCCCATTTTATCTAAAATTGTTATATTTTTTTAAAGGAAAAATTATTTTAATTTGATATTTTAAAGAGAATAATTCTATTCTTAAAATAGACAAGTAAAAATATTGTCTTTTTAATAAAGTAATGCTTGTAACATAAAAAGTAGTACTTATTTCTAAAAATAATAAGTAAAAAATTTTGACATGTAAAATAGAACATACTGAATTTAAGGGTAGAGTAACGCCTCTTTAAAAAAGTAGCACATGTAATGCTAAAAGTAGTACTTATTTTTAAGAAATAATAATAATAATAATAATTAAATTTACTTTAAGGGTATAAATAGTGTACATAATTTAAGAGTGGAAGTAGTGTCTCTTTAATAATGTAATACATGACATTTAAATAGTAGCGCCTACTTCTACAAGATTATAATAATAGTAAAAATAAGAAGTTTTGATTTTAAGGGTATAAGTAGTGTGGGTAATATAAAAAGTAGTATATATTTCTAATACAAAAATAATAATGATTTCAATTTGAATGTTCTAAGCACTACTTGTAAATAAAAAGTATGGTTTATTTAATTTCTAGATTTTTTTTTCTTTCTAAAGATGAAATAGTGTTGTGCATGTGTTCACTTAATGCAGTTTCATGTCGAACAATCAGACTGTTTGATATAAATGCCTCTTAATCAGATAATTTATTTCACATTTACGACAATATAAAAAGGCCCAAAATTGTATTATTGAACAGGGCACTTATTTATGTTGGAACGGCCCTGATTGTTATGTCAACAAACGAGAAACATATTGCATAGTTGGCCTGGATTGTGGATCGGCGTTCAGACATGCTCTTGCTTGTTTCAAGATTGACAGCAAAACCTCTTCATCTTCTCGTTTCCGATACACAAGTCGTTGGTCCAAGAATTCTTCGAGTTGTAGAGACCTTTCTGCTGAGGCGAACGACATCAAATGAGGAATCAGGTCACCTGGATAGCTCCCCTTGAGTATTTCCAGTGTCAGAACTCCGAAGATGTAAACATCGCTCTTCTCAGTTACTTTCATAGTGTTGGCGAACTCTGCAAAACAACACATCATGTCATCCTAATATATACTTGTATACATGCACTACTTAACTTGCCTATATCTTTTGTCTCACTCATTGTGTTGCAATGTTAACTTTTACTGCCTATTATTGTTTTTGCCATTAAAGCATGCATGCATGATTAAAGTTGTGTTACATGATTTGTATATAATACAGGTAGTGGGACATAGGATTCAGACGCATTGGTCCCTTAACTTTGATTGTTGTTGTATTTTGGTCCCTGCTTAATTTGAAAAGTTTCATTTTCATCCATCAATTTTTGAAAATAATCACTAAGTGCTCCCAAACCTAAATTTGGACAACAGTCTAGCAATTTTTGGTTTGTGCGTGAGATTTACACACATTCACGTAGACTTCAAAACAACTCATGTGCTAAAGTAAAACAGATTCAGTTTAGAACCATATAAAAATTATTTTTGAAGTTTTAAGGGAAAGAAAATCTGAGGTTACCTGGCGGAATGTATCCCCGAGTGCCAGCTAGTGCAGTCCAATTCGATGAATATGCCTTCAGAAACTTAGCAGTTCCGAAGTCTAAAACGCGAGCTTCATGATCCGAATCCAGCAACACATTGTTGCTTGTTATGTCTCGGTGAACTTGGGCTGGAAACAATCATGATGCAAGTAAGACAGAGCATGGGAAACGCCCCGAATGATATTCACCCTTTTCTGCCATTCCAAACCCATAGCTTCTTCCTCCCTGCTTAGATTTTTGGCTAAGCTGCCTCTTTCAAGGTACTCGTAAAGCAAAATTGAGTGTTTAGGACTTGAGCTGAAACCCTGAAGTTTCACAATGTTTCGATGCTTGATCGTTGTCAAGGCCCCTATCTCCTTGAAGAAACCATTCTGATCATTTGTAGTCGGATCAGGGAATCGATGAAGCCTCTTCACAGCTAATGTGTCGCCAGATGGAATTTTCGCCTTGTATACGCTTCCGTTTCCTCCTTTTCCAATGCAAAATGTTTCATTGAACTCCTCTGTTATAAGAGCCATTTCTCAAAGATTTTCACACACAGTTTTTAAAGTTTTAAGATTTACAAACACTATGGTAGATTCATACACAGTTTTAAAGTTTGCAATTCAGCATTATAATCAATTTAGAATGGGTAAAAGAAGTTAATAGACTAAGGTTTAATTTTCCTTTCTTTAAATGGTTAGATTAATTTTTTCTAAAAGAAAAATTAAAAAAGTTCAGTGAAACTCCAACCATTGAAGTTCAAACAAATTTATATTAAAAAATGGAATTTAATTTCAGGCCAAGTAGTTACCTCGGTTCATCCTCCACTATCAGATTTTACTATTTTAACTCAAGAAGGTAATGTTTCAGCTTATCCATTTAAACAAGGTAAAGAAAAAATTGAAAAATTGATTCTGATTATTTTAAAAAGGTTTATTAGCAAAACAATTGTCCTAATCAGATTTTACATACAATTGCAAATCAGGTTGATTTGATTTCTACAAAACTGGAGACAATAAAACAAAAAGAAATTCCCAGTAGAAACTGCAAAACCATTTTTTCAAGTTTCTAATTTATCACGAGAATTTGAGAAAAATTAAGCTCCATAGTATTCGGATCCAAGTTCTTCCAAATGAATTTCAACTATAGAACAAACTACTCCATATTTAGATTCTCAGTCCGATGTTTCAAGTTCTTGTAGAAAATCAGTTCGATAGTCAAGCTCTATTAGAACTCAATAAGATCTATAGGAAACCAAATAGGTATAGCTCAAATAATGATAGAAAATGGCAATCAGGTCCAAATAGGAATTATTACTCTCGTCCAAGCCCTCCAGACATTCTTTTCGAAGAACGATCTCAATTTTTAGAAAAAAAATATGATGGCAGTTCTTTATATGAATGGAATATTGATGGAAAATCCGAATATTAAATTCTCAATACACTTCAAGAAATGGGTATGGCACGATTAGCCTATAAAGCAAAAACTAATGCTGACGAATCCCATATTGCTTTTTGTTTGATCTCTGGTTTTACAGGTCAACTAAAAGGATGGTGGGATAATGCTTTAAACAATGATGAAAAGATAACAGTTATTAATCATACTACTGAACAAATAGATGAAAATGATGAATATGTTCAAATTCCAGATGGTAGTGAGTTTCTTATTTATGTTATTTCAGTTCATTTTCTGGAAAGAAAAATTTATTACTGGTTTACCAAATTTATTTTCTCAAAGAGTTATGACAAATCTCCAAAAAGAAATTGGAATAGATCATATTGATTTCTCTAATGTTTCTTTTGGTCAATTATTTTCTTTTATCAAAAAAAGAAGGTTTACAGCTATGCCAAGATCTCAAAATTCAGAACAAATACAGCTCGGAACGCAAAGAGATGGGTTCTTTCTGTCAATCATTCGGCATCACAGGTATAAAAGCTCATTCAAATGAAAATAGGAAATTTAGAAAATACAAAGGTAATTAGAAAAAACCTAGATACTCAAGAAAATATAAAAACAATGATTTCCAAGACGATAAAAAGTTTTATAAAAAGAAAAAATGATTTTCAAATAAAAAGAATTTAAAATGTTTTAAATGTGGTAAAATAGGTCATATTAGTCCCAATTGCAAAACAGAAAAGAAAATTAATTCTTTATATTCTGAAGAACAATAATTAAAAAAAAAACTAATGTCTTTGATGATTAATAGTTCAGATGATGAGAATATTCAATTTTCTTCTAATTCATCTTTTTCAGAAGATGAAAAAGATTTTTGTGAATGTAAGCAAAAAACTATTAATATGATGACCATTCCAAAAAAATCAAGTAACAAAGAATTTTTATTTGATATAGTTGAAAAAATTGAAGATAATGAAGTAAAGTCAGAATATTTGAAAAAATTAAAATCTTTAGTCGTAGATAGTGAGGTCACTCCAAAGATTTCAGAACCATTTAGTTTATCAAAGTTAGTAGAAAAATTTGAAAAAAACAAGTAGGTATCAAAAAATTGGGAAAACTCATGATATTCATGAAGAAATAATTCAATTAAAAAAGGAAGTAAATAATATAAAAAGCGAATTAACTAATTTAAAAATTAAAGATTTAGAATTAGAAGCACAATTATTGATAAAAAATCAAGATAATAATTCTACTTAAGACACTCCAGACATCTTCGGATAAAGGTTTAAAAATTTCTGAAGAAGAACCAAAAGATGAACAATTTTTAAATGTCTTAAGTAAAGTCAATATGGAAAAATGGTACTCATTTGTTACTATAGGTGTTGAAGACTTTTCTACTACTGTGGTAGCCTTGATTGACAGTGGAGTTGATCAATCTTGACCCGATCAGGTATAATTCCAAATACTTATTTATCAAAGTCTCGAGAACAATTACTTGCAGCAAATGGTACTCCTATAAAAATTAAAAAAGAACTTCCAAATGGTTTCATTTGTCAAGATAATTACTGTATTAAACACTCATTTTTAATTTTAGAAAATATTTCTTATGATGTTGTTTTAGGCAATCCATTTTTATTTCAAATTACTCCTTTTAAGAAGACTACTGAAGGTATTTATATAAAAATTTTAGGTAATAAAGTTTGGTTTCCATTTATTCATCCGATAAAGCAGTTAGAAATGGATTTATTACAGTCAAACTCAATTTATAGGCAAATTCATCTTTTGCAGGCAAAAAAGAAATCAATAATGTTTTTAAAGGAAGAATTAAGTTATTCTCGCATTGAAGAACAGCTACGGCAGTCAAATATTCAAGAAAAGATAAAAATGCTTATTGAAAAATTCAAAACTCATATTTGTTCAGATCATCCAAATGCCCTTTTGGGATCGAAAGAAACATATTGTGAGTCTTCCTTATGAAAAAGATTTTGATGAAAAACAAATTTCGACTAAAGCTAGACCAATCCAAATGAATTCTGAGTTATTAGAATTATGTAGAAAAGAAATTCAAGTTCTTTTGCAAAAGAATTTAATTAGACAGTCAAAGTCTTGTTGGAGTTGTCCAGCCTTTTATGTTAATAATCAAAATGAAAAAGAAAGAGGTGTTCCTTGATTGGTAATCAATTACAAACCCCTTAAAAAGGTACTTCAGTGGATTAGATCTCCAATCCAAATAAAAGAGATCTTTTAAATAGGCTATTTGATGCTAAGGTATTCTCTAAATTCGATTTAAAATCTGGATATTGGCAGATTCAAATTGCAGAAAAAGACAGGTATAAAACGGCATTCACAGTTCCTTTTGGTCATTATGAATGGAACGTTTTACCCTTTGGTTTAAAAAATGCTCCATCTGAATTTCAAAGAATAATGAATGATATATTCAATGATTACTCAAATTTTACAATTGCTTATATCGATGACATTCTGGTATTTTCAAACTCAATTGATCAGCACTTCAAGCATCTAAATATTGTTTTTAATATTATTAAATTCAATGGTTTAGTTCTTTCTGAATCCAAGATGAAGTTATTTCAAACTAAAGTTCGATTTTTAGGTCATGAAATTTATTTGGGAAAAATCAAACCAATTCAAAGATCATTAGAATTTTCAGAAACATTTCCAGATGAATTAAAAGATAAAAATCAGTTACAAAGATTATTGGGATGTCTCAATTATATTTCCGATTTCTTTCCTAAATTGAGAATTATTTGTGCACCTTTATTCTAATGCTTACCAATGCTAGGATTAAGAGCTCTGATACCAAAATAGACCCAGGATTAAGAAATCAGAAAAGAAGAGCGGAAAATGAGTAAAGAGTACCTTGAATTGAGTAAGAAGAGATTACAAGAATAGAAAGGAATGTTTACAATGGAGATAAGAGAGAGCTTTCTAAAGATTGATTATAATGCTGAATTTTCGATTGAGTATCATGGAATGATCTTCGTCTTTTATAGAGATCTTGAACAATTGAGTTGGTTTGAAGTCCGCTTTTGGAGTCCGAGATAATTGAAATCTATGACCTGAAGTCCGCCGCCCTTCGTCATTGCTGACATCAGCACAGTCGGTGGTAAAGTAGTCATTTGCCCCTTTAATTGCTTTTGCGGGTCTTTTTCTTCTTTTTTTTAAAGTAAAATCAAATAGATCTTGAGCCAGAGGTCCACTAAAAGGGTGCTCATCAGTAGAGCTTGAAACACTTGTAGTGGGTTGAGCCATAACTTGAGTTTTTTCCGTTTCTTTCATTTGTTTATATATTTTGTAGAACTGTGCAAATTCTTCATCTTCTTTTGATTTTTCTGGAGTTGATTGAGTAGCTGGAATGACTTTCTTTTCTTCCTGCTTTTCTGGACTCTTTGTTCTGCCGGAGCCTTAGATAATGGAGTTTGTTTTGAGACGTCTTGTAAAAATTGAATTACTGTTTCGGAGAACAATTAGTAACATTAAAATTTTGCCACCACTTGATTCTGTAATCCCGAAGGAGGGAGCAAGGCTTGTCTGAATGAATATTTTGGAGTTGAAAACTCTAGGCAAAGATCCAAGGAACCCTGAATTCTGCATGGAACATGAGTGGAGTCTGGAATGAATTCTTAGTATGTCGTGCAAAGGTCTGGAATCCCTTTTCCACAACTGGAGGGTAAATAGTAGGAACTGGTCTGAAGAATCCCACCAGTCATAAAAGCAATCAAGAAATTCTTGAGTAAAACTTGAGTGATAGCCAATAAACCATGAATGATCAAAAGATCGATAATATAAAGTCCTGAACCAGACATTTATATAATCGACATAATTAAAGGTGTCTGGAATATAATTAATTGAAAATGAGTGTCGTTCATGAATCGAATTGAATTCTCTGGCTGTCTAATTTTCTTAATAACAACTTTTGAGTAAGAAATCTTATCAGGAACATGAGTGATATCAACTGAGTTTGTTTCTACCAAAATCAATTCATAGTAATTTTGAGTTTTTGTGGTATCATCAGATAACCACAAGCTACTTGGTAGGAAAAGTCTGGAAGTAAAGTTTCTAAGAACTGAGATTTCTGGAGGTTTTGGAATATGAGTTTGAATAATATATTCGGTCTTGGCTCTAGTAAAATATGGAGATGGAGTTTTTGAGGATTGAGGAGATGGAGTTTGAGATCGTAATGGAGTAAATTGTAACTTAGTTGAAGGAGTCTATGCTGCACTAATGTAAGTGAGTGGAGGAAAGTCTGGAATTTGAGTACTTGGAGTAAGTGGTTTTGGGATGATTTCTCTTTTCATTTCATAATCTTTAACTGATTTTGGACCTTGAGTTGGAGTAGTTGAAGTAGTGGTTTCCTGGGGTTTACCCCGTTCTCTAAACATCTTTGCTACCTGTAAGGAATTCATGCGTGAGAAAGTCAAGCAGTGAATTGGAAGAGCCTTTAATAAATTCAATATCAAAATCAAAAACTGATAAGCCATCTAGCAAAAATCTGTTTTGCTGACTTGCAGTCGACTCTTAATAAAAATCTTTTCTTGTACAAATCATCTTCAAATTTTTAAATACATAAAACGATTGATAAAATTTCTTTCTTAACAGTAGAGTAATTTTTCTATGGACCTAACCATACCTCTGAATGATACCGAACTAATTGTTCAGGTGTATCATCCATTCTCTGCTTGAGGATTCCCCCATAACCTAGATCTGATGCATCTGTTTCAACTACCATGAATGCATGAGGGTGTGGAATGCCTAAACATGGCAATGTTTTAACTTTTTCTTTAACTATCTTAGTATGAGACTCAGTCCACACGTGTGGGTCTTTCGGCAATCGTTGGAATAAAGGTGCACAAGTAATTCTCAATTTAGGAAAGAAATTGGAAAGATAATTGAGACATCCCAAAAATCTTTGTAACTGATTTTTATCTTTTAATTCATCTGGAAATTTTTCTGAAAATTCTAACTCTCTCTTACCAAAATAGACCCAGGATTAAGAGAGCAGAAAAGAAGAGTGGAAAATGAGTAAAGAGTACCTTGAATTGAGTAAGAAGAGATTACATGAATAGAAAGGAATGTTTACAATGGAGATAAGAGAGAGCTTTCATGTCGAACAATCAGACTGTTTAATATAAATGCCCTCTTAATCTGATAATTTATTTTACATTTATGACAATATAAAAGGCCCAAAATTGTATTATTGAACTGGGCACTTATTTATGTTGGAACGGCCGAGATTGTTATGTCAACAAACGAGAAACATATTGCATAGTTGGCCTGGATTGTGGATCGGCATTCAGACATGCTCTTGCTTGTTTCAAGATTGACAGCAAAACCTCTTCATCTTCCTGTTTCGGATACACAAGTCGTTGGTCCAGGAATTCTTTGAGTTGTAGAGACCTTTCTGCTGAGGCGAACGACATCAAATGAGGAATCAGGTCACCTGGATAGCTCCCCTTGAGTATTTCCAGTGTCAGAACTCCGAAGCTATAAACAGCGCTCTTCTCAGTTACTTTCATAGTGTAGGCGAACTCTGCAAAACAACACATCATGTGATCATAATATATACTTGGATACATGCACTACTTAACTTGCCTATCTTTTGTCTCACTCATTGTGTTGCAATGTTAACTTTTACTGCCTATTATTGTTTTTGCCATTAAAGCATGCATGCATGATTAAAGTTGTGTTACATGATTTGTATATAATACAGGTAGTGGGACATAGGATTCAGATACATTGGTCCCTTAACTTTGATTGTTGTTGTTTTTTGGTCCCTTAATTTGAAAAGTTTCATTTTCATCCATCAATTTTTGAAAATAATCACTAAGTGCTCCCAAACCTAAATTTGGACAACAGTCGAGCAATTTTTGGTTTGTGCGTGAGATTTACACACATTCACGTAGACATCAAAACAACTCGTGTGCTAAAGTAAAACAAATTCAGTTTAGAACCATATAAAAATTATTTTTGAAGTTTTAAGGGAAAGAAAATCTGAGGTTACCTGGCGGAATGTATCCCCGGGTGCCAGCTAGTGCAGTCCAATTCGATGAATCTGCCTTCAGAAACTTAGCAGTTCCGAAGTCTGAAACACGAGCTTCATGATCCGAATCCAGCAACACATTGTTGTTTGTTATGTTTCGGTGAACTATGGGCGGGAAACAATCATGATGCAAGTAAGACAGAGCATGGGAAACGCCCTGAATGATATTCACCCTTTTCTGCCAATCCAAACCCATAGCTTCTTCCTCCCTGCTTAGATTTTTGGCTAAGCTGCCTCTTTCAAGGTACTCGTAAAGCAAAAATGAGTGTTTAGGACTTGAGCAGAAACCCTGAAGTTTCACAATGTTTCGATGCTTGATCGTTGTCAAGGCCCCTATCTCCTTGAAGAAACCATTCTGATCATTTGTAGTCGGATCAGGGAATCGATGAAGCCTCTTCACAGCTAATGTGTCGCCAGATGGAATTTTCACCTTGTATACGCTTCCGTTTCCTCCTTTTCCTATGCAAAATGTTTCATTGAACTCCTCTGTTGCCTTTAAGATATTCTCATACATTTTCTTCCCATCAAATGTGCAGACAGAGAATATATCAGCGCCACTGGGGCCAGCATTTATTTCTTCCACTTCTGGAGTTCCATTTCTTTTCTGATTCCTTTTCTGATACCATAAGAAAATTCCAGAAAATAAACAAACAAGCACGAGTGCTCCCAGGAGAGGGAGAACAATTAAGAGAGCATATTTTTTGCTTTTCTTGGCAACGCCACAAGGTTGCAGTCCTGTTATATTGCCACACAATCTTCTGTTCCCCATGAATTGTTCAAAAGTGGCATTTGTGAATGCTTTGCCCTTAGGAACTGAACCCTCTAAGTCATTGAAAGATACATCAATATGGATAGTTCCAGGCATTTTTGACAAATCATTTGGAATAAAACCCGAAAGGTGATTGTGGGAGAGATTCAGTGTTTCAAGACTTCCCAAAACAGCAAATTCAGGCGGAATCTCTCCCATGAGAAAATTGTGGCTCAAATCAAGAACATTAAGTTGAACTAGCTTACCCAACTCGGCTGGAATACTTTGGCTTAAACTGTTGTTGCTCAGGCTCAAGGAAAACAGTTTTCAGCAGTCTCCTTGACTTTCTGGAATCGAACCATTTAGTAAGTTCGCGGACAGGTTGAGCGATAAAAGTTCGGACAGGGATCCTAATTCTTGAGGAACAGCACCCGAAATCTGGTTGTCTTGTAAATACAGATTTAGCATGGATTTCAGCTTCCCAAATTCCTTAGGTATCTCTCCTGCTATGCGATTTGAAGAAACATCGAGAGCACCGAGCATGGTCAGATTTCCAAATTTAGGAGGTAAATAGCCTGTGATGTTGTTATTTGAAATGGAAAGAGTTTGCAGGATTTCGCATCTACCCCAGTTGCTAGAGAGCTCCCCGTAAAAGTTATTGCCACTGAGATTAACATAATACAAGTTCGGATAGACACCAAACGCTTCAGATTGATCACCGCTGAATTGGTTCTCCCGCAGGTCGGCTCTTTGTAAGGCTGTGCAGTTTTTCAAGCTTCTTGGTATCGGACCGAAAAGCCTGTTATTATACACAGTCAAGCATTCCAGAGCTTGATCGCTACATAGCCCTTCAGGCAAATGACCAGTGAACTGATTCTCATATATTTCGAAATTCACAAACTTCAACTTCCCTAGATTTGCTGGAATGGAGCCAGAGAGTTGATTGAGTTGGAGATAAAGATTTTTCAACTCAGTCATATTCCCTAACGAAGTAGGAATAGAACCATGAAGTTGATTCATTTTGAGTGACAGCCAAGCCAAGACCTTGAGATTTCCCAACTCTTGAGGAATCAAACCCGAAAGATGATTGGAGCACAGCTGCAGAGTAGTTAAACTACTCAGATTGCCTACCGATGTTGGGATTCTTCCAGTTAGATCATTTGCACACAGTCCCAGCTGTTGGATTGACCTTAATTTTCCTATCTCAAAGGGGATGGAATCAGATAGGCGATTTTCTGAAAGATCTAACCCCCTAAGCGCACTCAGGTTACCAAAAGTAGGAGGAACAGGACCAGAAAGTGAATTCCCAGAAAGTATTAAGTAAACCAATTTACTCAGGTTACCTAAAGAAGGTGGAATTGGTCCTGAAAATGAATTATTAGAAGCCAAGAAATAAGCCAAGTTTTCCAAATTTCCCAAGGAAGCAGGAATTGAGCCATTCAAGTGGTTTATCTTTAGGCTGAGATTTTGGAGACTTCTCAGGAGGCCGATTTCAGGTGGGATGCTTCCATAAAGCTGATTCAGGCTCAGGTCAAGATGCTCCAGATTGGAGAGGGATGAAAATGGAAATCTGGAGAGTGTGGCTTTGATGTTTGAATTTGCGAGGTTCAATTTGTTGACACTTCCCAGCTGGGTGCATGAAACGCCAAACCAATTGCATGGGCTAGAAGAATTCCATGAAGCTAGTATGGTGTTGTTCTGGTTTTCAAAACTGGCTTTCCAGTTCAAAAGGGATGCTGCCTCTTCATTCGAAGCGAAAGCGATTTTCAGAGCAAAAAATGATATCAAAATGAGGAAAAGAAGTTCGAAAATTAGCGGAAAAGAAGTTCGAAAATTAGCCGAAAAGAATACATGGTTCGCTTTTTGTGCGTAACTCGTTGGAAATCCATGTATTTATGTGGGTAGGAATGCAGCCTCCGGAGAAAGCAAGGGAAAAAAAAAAAAAAAAAAAGCTTATCGGTTGAACCGGTCTTATCAGTTAGCTAATCAAGTAACCAGTTTTCTAAAATTAGTCAAATAAATATTAAACATCACTAATCAACCGACTGGTGCATGGAACCCTCCTATTTTGTTTTTACCTTTTTCATGTAAATCGTATTCTAAAGATAGGAAAGATAACCAAACTCTTTTCATTGAAATGAAGAATTTGGAGCATAACAACTCATTCTTTTAGGCATGGTTGGCTATGTTTGATACAACACGAAACGAACCCGTTAGGTTAAAGTGACTGCCCGTCAACCCATATACTCTTTAAGATAATTGATCCTCTGGTAAAATCTTCAGAAAAAAATTAATCCTAAATGAACTTTGTCTAATTCTTACTACTTGTTGTAGGTAGGGCAAATAATTTCTAACACGATACGAAAACATTCATGATACAAAACCAACTTGATATAAGCGGGCTGATTAGGGTTGAGGGATTTTGGATTTGCAAGTTAAAAACGCCAACCCGTTTGACCCGAATAATAAACTGGTCAAAACTAGGTTAACCCCGCGTATCCCGCATAACCTGTTTGGTCCTTTTGTAATTCTTAACGAGTTACTAGGCTAAAATGATAAAAGTATGAAATTGTCCATTAATTTTAAATTTGTAACTACTTCTTGAAATGCATATATGTATAGGCAAGTTTATTTCCATTGGTTTTAAAAATTAAGTATACATGCATGAAGTTGTAGTTTTAAAAATTAATTAAATTGTTTAGTTTTAATTTGAAATCGGGTCTAACGAGTTATTTGGGTTATCCATGTCATTCGGGTTAGCCATTAACCCGCATAAATATTTAGACTTTTACTTCATTTAAATAAACGCGTCAGGTTCGGGTTGAATCTAATTTTACTAAATGGGTCATGTTCGGGTTGAGAAATTTGACACAAATATTAACCAGTCGTGTTCCGATTCATGTGTTCTGACCCACCAATTTGCGAATCCATCTCCAACCCGAATTTCCCCACCCCTAACTGTAGAACTGATGAAAATCTTTCAAAATTATGTCATATTTTTATGATTAAGTTTTTCTTTTTCTTTTTATTGAAAAAAAGAATCAAAGCATGCACTCTTTCATTGAAGAAAACGATAGTGACCTAACAGAGGAAGAAGACACACAGGAGTGAAGTGAAAGACTTTGATTAAGTCAAAGTCGTGGAACTTTCGTTGCGAATTAGGTATTTTTATTCTCCACGTTTTTCATTAGTTTAATTTTACCAATTAATGATAATGTCCAAAAAAAGAAAACATAGTTCCCTTTTTCTTTTTCTTTTTTTCGGGCTGTACACGTACGTAAGTTCATAAATCAAATCATCTACCTGCTTTTATAAATCTCATTTGTACGATGTGTTAAATATTAATTGTATAATATTTTTTAATTTCTTTTAAAATGCAATAGTGGACCCGTTTTTTATTAATAGGAATTTTAATTATTGCAATAAATTATTATTTTTTGTATTTTAGTCATTCAATTTAATGTGTTTTATCTTATTTTGTTTCCTTATGTTTTTCATTCATCATAATTTATGTTTGATTATAAAATTTGATATTTCACATATATAAATATAAAAAATTCAACGTAAGGGTAAAATGATACATTTTTAAGATTTCAGCATTAAGATCAGCATATTTATCAAACAAAATCAAGTGATTATGCATTATGTCTTAGAGGTTCGGAAAATACATTTCAGCATTAAGATGTTAATTAAGTGCTTAATCAATTAAACATTATGATTTCGGCATTAAACATTCAGATATAGACGTTAACTTTTTTCAAACGGACCCTAATGCTATTGAAGAGATCAATGGAATAAAAATAAATTATAAAATTTTTGACTAAATAAATGTTGATTTTTTATTTTTATATGGTAAAAATATATCTATCTATATATATATATATATGTATATATATATTGATTGGTACTGAAATATACCTATACATCTAGTTTTAAAATTTTTATTTTTTTCTTTCTGGAAGGGCCATTATTCGTATCTGCTTGGCAACACGGCTTACTAGCCAATTTTCACTGGACAAAATTATTTTTTAAAACCGGAGTACTCTTACATTAGGACAATATGGAAAGTACTATATATATATATATTTGTTTTCTTTTCACTTTGCAACCTCCAAAATTCAAACTTACTACATTAAGACAGTAAACCCTCCCTCTTACCACTTTTCCAACCCCCAATTTACTAGTATAGTTTTCTAGATGAATGTGTCCATTAATTACAATTTTGACACTAAGAATTGAACAAAGAGAGTATTTGTTAGGTAAATCTGCCTATAAATAAGAGACTCCTCAAGCAATATGCTCTCATCCTTCTCAAAGTCTCTTTTTCTTATTACAAAAAAAAATAATTACAAAGAATATTGGGATGGGTTTCAAGCCTATTCTTTGCCTACTACTATCCATTCAGGTTGCATATGCACATTTCTGGGCAATCCTAAGAAAGATTGATAATTGAGGATCACCCTATAAAAATGAAAGCGGAATGAAAATAATTAACAACATATGTATATATGATTGGCATTATAAATTATATATGCATTCTAACATTAGTTAATATATATAACTCACTCGTCTATAAGTATTACTGCCTCCTCTTTTTGTGGGTTTTGTAAAGATTTTCAATCGGTCTAATGGCTATAAGCATCCAATGTTCACTGCAAACCAAAAATTTAATGACCTCAGAGCTTTAAATCAGTGTTTCTTAAAAATTAGAAAAATGCTTACAGTGTTTACCCCTGAAGATACGGCACCAGATAAATTTCTTTATTCCGATCCTTCAAGTTTCGTGCAATGTAGTGTACCCTATCTTCATATGTGTTTCCTAGTGTCGTGGCATGATCAGCTGAGAGAAACCCTTTCCCCTTCCGGTCATTCCTTTCAACCAAATCATGTAAAGCTCAACCCGGGTAAAGAACAGGCCCTTACATTATCATGCATCATTGGTTAGTCTAGGCACATGGAATGCATACTATATATAACAATAATATGAAATAGGTTATAAAATTAAGTGGAAACTGACTTGGTGAACAATTGCATCAAACAGTTTGTGACCATGCTTTCTCTTGACAATAATTCACCGACATCCATTCGATCCATCGAAATAGGATGATCCACACCTATGATATCTCTTGTCATTTGAAACAAGAAGCCATTGAAGTTTGAATCTTTCTCTATTCATATTTGTAACTCGTGCAGTGGATCAAATGTCGAAGAGGAAGCCATTTCATTTGGAATCGTCGAAGAAGATTTTATATCATGCATAGAATTCAAACGACCTTTTTTATTTTTTAAACATTTATCCACCTAACAACATTTGAAATAACATTAAATATACAAAACGGTATTAAGTAATTCAAAAATAAATGTAAGAATATACCTGTGTTACTGGATCCGGAATAAGTTCAATCAAATGTATAGGCCATTCTACGAAAAATGATCGGGACATTCCCACAGTTGAAGCCTCTTCCTCAGAAAATGGTAGCGGGGCAAAGTCATCATATGAAATTTTAATTGTAACCCTCGCGCAACCTTCCCTTACCTCACGGCCGTGGTGCTTTCTCTGCTTATAAACATTTCTCTTGGCCACAAGCTTACGTCTCTTACATGTATCCTCAGAGATGAACATATGACATTCACACCCGTCCTGAGATAATAGGCAAGCGAATGAACATTACTCAACTATTTCCGCTAATTTCAAAAACCAAGTGTAATCATGAAAAGCAATATAAAGATTCTTTAGAAGTGACAATATGAAGAAATTATACAAACAAATATGAAAGACATAAATGTACATCAAGTACCTTGTATTCGCCTAAAGAACTCACATCTTCTAAGTTTGTTGCAATAGGGCTATTCTGAACCTCAGAGGCTTTGATCAGGTCCATAGATGAAACAGGTATCGTATGTAACTCAGGCAAACTTGTAGGGATAAGAGGAGAAAAAGTTTTCCTACGAGATTCTTTAGGGTGTAGCGTCGGACTCACAGGGGAAACATTGCTGCTACCATGGACCTCAAACATCTCTGGGGTCATTCCAGAGGTTTCTGGGTTCAAGCTCTGAGCTTTGGCACTATTGAGGACACTAGCTCTTGCTATATCATAGTCAGTCCCCATCTTACCACATATAAACCCAACCATCATCTTAAGATGTGTTTGACATTCATCGAGGTGGGCAGTGGTTTTCTGAAGCTTTCTTTTAGTTAACTCTAGTTCATCTTTAAGCGACGGGCTTGTTTTCGGAAAAACCTCTGTTATACGTGTCCTGGTAGAATGGCCGCGAACATGACTGGGGTGATCGGTCTTTCCCGTTGCCTTGACAAGAATGTCATTCCTACCCTCTGCAACTTTCTCCCCTTGGGACTCGCGGAAACATAGATGTTCCTAAACGTTTTGCCAAAACTATGAAATGTAAATAGATCAATTATATATAGTTTTAATTATATGTGTAGCTTAAAGAATTGAAACATAAGAAAATGTATGTTGCAAACTTACAATTTCAATTCCAACACGACCAGCCTCTGGGGTGAAGTATTCGCCTTTTTTGTTTGTGTGAGCCTGTCTCCAAAGTAGATGCTGGCCTGGCCCTGCATAAGATTCTTCCCCTTCTTCTTCGGACGGACCGTCCTCTAAAGGCTTCTTCCCAGTTGCAATCAAAGCCTCTTCATGCAAATTCTTCTTTAGCAGTCGGTATCCACCGCGAGATAAATTATGGTAAAAATAATTTAAAGTGCCATTCTTTTGCGCTTTTTCACGAATTGCCTTGAGAAAAATACAATGAAAAATGATTATCCATAAACTGAGCAATTTCAAATATCAAAAAACAAGAAGGAAATGAATTTCAAAAACCCACCTGCTATTCTTCTGTTTCACGGCTAGCCTTAAACTTAAGCCATGCCTCCCTAAGGAGATATTTATATTCAAGGCATGGGTCCTCATCCTGCAAGTCACCATGTACATATCTACCTAAAAAGGATTTCCAATCTTTCCAACGTTTACCGGCATAAGAAATCCACTTGGTTTCGAGTTCTTCGGTTGATTCAAAAACAAATAATGCCTACAGTAAACAATAGAAGTACAAATTTAGATAAATTTGGGTTCATTTGTATGAATGGGTAAACAAAGAATGCATTATAATTTTGTAGAATACCTGTATTTCCATCCACACTCTCTTCTTGATCTCGTCGGGAACTTTGGGCCATGATGCATATTCCATAATGTCCACTTTGCTCCGGGCCGTGAATGCTACGAATGTAATCCACTTCGTATGATAATTTTTAGGCTCATTTTTTGAATCAAACGAAATATCAAGAGTTTTCCCCTTCATACGCATTTCCAAAAGATCGTTGCAATTTGTAGGCCCTCTACCTCTTTTAGCTCTAGTATAAGACCCATCTCCATTGCTCTTTCCCTTATCACTATGGTCCTCATTACGTTTTCTTTTTCGGGCCATTAGCTTACCTTAAACTTCATGTACATACAAAGAGAATACAAGATAACATATTTGCATTTAAAGCAAAGATTTAATTTCAAAACCCACGCGCCATTGAACGCTTTAAAGCAAAGGAGACAAAAAACAAGAATGCTTGTAATGTTTAAATTTAAAAGGCAATGAACATTTCGCAACTTCACTCCTAAAAATACTCTCCTTCCCTAAAATAAGAGAAATACTTTGTGCTTTTGCAATAAAGACGCTTTACATTGATGCAAAGATAGCCTCACTTTCAATATATTAGTGGCATTCATGACATTAAACCAAGGGATAAACACACCTTCAACTCAACCACAAAACATTACCCTCCTTGCCACTAAAGAAGAAACACTAAATCGCAAAAGGTAAAAGATTTAAGGAGAAGTGATATTTCAAACTCTACATTTATGAAAAAAATCCCCCTCATCAAGGAGAACGACTCACAAAGCATATTTCACGCATTTCAAACAAAGATAAGGGAAAGTGAAGAGGAGATAGTGATATTTGCAATACACAAGTCCCATTATCCAAATTAAACCAAAGGAGCCCCAAAAAATTGGACTTCTAAAGGGTACCATTGATAAAGTACTTCATATTTCACAACCAATAACTAATGAGAACAATCATTAATTTCTACTAAAGGAAAAAACCAAAATTTAGTGAGAAAGGTGAAAGCTTAAAGGAGGAGTACTTCACTCCTAAAAAATACTCTCTTTCCCTAAAACAAGAGAAGTCCTTTGTGCTTTTGCAATAAAGAAGCTTTACATTGATGCAACCACAGCCTCACTTTCAATAGATTAGGGGAATTCATGACATTAAACCAAGGGAGGAATACATTGTCCCCTCAACCACAAAGCCTTATCCTCCTTAGCACTAAAGGAGAAACACTAAAGCGCAAAAGGTAAAAGATTTAAGGACAAGTGATATTTCAAAATCTACATTTATGAAAAAAAATCCCCCTCATCAAGGAGAAGGACTCACAAAGCATATTTCACGCATTTCAAACAAAGATAAGGGAAAGCAAAGATGAGATAGTTATATTTGCAATACACAAGTGCCATTATCCAACTTAAACCAAAGGAGCCCCAAAAAAAGTGGACTTATAAAGGGTACCATTGATAAAGTACTTCACATTTCACAACCAACAACTAATGAGAAAAATCATGTCTACTAAAGCGAAAAACCAAAATATAGGGAGAAAGGTAAAAGCGTAAGAGAGGTGTACTTCACGCCTAAAAAGTACTCTTCTTCCCTAAAACAAGAGAAGCAACACTCAAAAGGTACTTTGTGCTTGTGCAATAAAAATGCTTTACATTGATGCAAAGATAGCTTTACTTTCAATATATAAGGGGCATTCAAGACATTGAAACAAGGGAGCCCCAAAGAAGGAACCCTATAAAGCTTAAATTCTACATAGTGGACTCAACAACCAAGCATTTTCCTCATTATCACTAAAGGAGGAACACTAAATCGACTAAGAACTGAAATCAAACACCAATGTTCTCAAATTAATCAAGCAAAATCGAAATCAACATTCGTGTTTTTCATCTTAGTGAAGGAAACCCGAATTGAAAGGGCACTTAATTGAAATTCCAATCAAACACCTAGGTTCTCAACTTATGTAGGACAAAACACGAAATTCAACAACCAAACCAAGGCAATCAACAATCGATAAATCCCAAAGCATTCCAATCATTCATCACTAGCATCAAACCCGAAATCAACATTATATTGTGCACAAAAACCCTAGTGGAATCAAAAGTAATTACAAAATGGAAGGTAACATTGCAAAAGCTTTAAAATGCAAGCATAGAAATTGGATAAACCTTATGTTTGCACTCCTACATCCAAGGCCGAAAATATTGGAGTGGGAAAATGGAAGAAATGTTGGCCGGGGTGAAGAGATACACAAAGATCGGACCTTGGTCCTCGACGTACGATCAGCACGCCAAGCAGCCATCGGGAAGTGCGGGAAATGGGCGGAGTTCGCCGGGTTGCGCCGGCGACGAGTCCTTAGCGTGAAGTAACCGAACCGCGGCTGGAGAAGGGAGAGGGAAACAGGGGAGAAGCAGGGGAGAAGAAGGGGAAAATAATAAGGGAAAAGATGTCTAAGGTCAAATATTTTGAACTTAGACCGGCGGGTTGGTTCAACGGCGGTTCAACCGCGAACCGCCGTTGAACCAACTTTCTACGGCGGTTCATTGTGAAACCGCCGTAGAAAGGTTACATTCAACCGCGAACCGCCGTAGAAAGTTGGTTCAACGGCGGTTCGCAGTTGAACTGCCGTTGAATGTTCTCTTCTATGGCGGTTTTTCGTGAACCGGTGTAGAAGAGGGGAAAAAATTTGGAGCCAATTCCCGCGCGGGCATATTTTGATATTAAATTTTTTTTTTCATTTTCATAAACTAACCCCACAATTTTGTAAATATAATATTACATACCCAATTTACATTATATTTATTAATTATGTACAGAAGCTCGACTTTTATGAACCATTTAGTAATTAAATTTCAAATTTTCCCTTGAACCATTTGCATTTAAATTTCACGTGCTATTACACAATAATTATAGGTGAAAGATAAAAATTAATAAATTTCGTAAATTTACATATAAGCGTCGATAAAGTAATAAGCTTCATTATCTTCCCTAAATTTTCTACGTTTTCAACCTGGGCGAACGGGATAAAATAATCAAATCGATAATGCATTAGGTACGTAGTATAAGAAAAATTAATGCTTAAGTGGCAAAAAAAAAAAAGAAATACTTACTTGATTTCATTAGCTTACATATATATATATATATATATACAATTACGATAATATTAATCAAATATGTATAGTGAAATACATTAAATTTAGTATGGTGCAAAATATAATGTATTTTATTTACTTGCACTGGTTGATCATTATTAAATTGCATTTATACAATATTACAGTGGAATGTAGGGGAGAAGCAGGGGAACTATGGGGAAATTAGAGATATTACACCACAACCCTAGACCCTAAACCCTAAACCCTAGACCAATAAATTTGAATTTAGACCGGTGGGTTGGTTCAACGGCGGTTCAAGGAAGAACCACCGTAGAAAATACTTTCTACAGCGTTTCAAAAATAAATCGCTGTAGAAACCCACCTTTCTACGGCGGTTTCACACTGAACCGCCGTTGAAAGTTGATTCTACGGCGGTTTTCGGTTGAACCGCCGTAGAAAAGTAGTTTCAATTACAGCCAATTCCTGCGCGCGCATAAATTTCTATTTTTATTTCATTTTCTGAACCCTAACCCTAAACCCTAATCCCTATTATTTTTTTTTTCCATTTTCATAAATTAACCTCAAAATTTTGTAAATATAATAGTACATACCCAATTTACATTATATTTATTAATTACAGAAGCTCGCATTTTATGAAACATTTAATAAGTACATTTCAAAGTTTCCCGTGCACCAATATTCCACCGAAAAATTTCATGTACTATTACACAATAATTTTAGGTAAAAGCTCAAAATTAATAAATTTCATAAAATTACATGTAAGCTATGATAAAGTAATAAGATTCATTATCAGTCCTAAATTTTATGCATTCTCGACTTGGGCGAACGGAATAAAATAATCAAATCGATAAATGCATTAAGTATGTAGTATAACAAAAATTAATGCTTAAGGGCCCAATTAAAAGGAAAAAAAATACTTACTGGATTTCATTAGCTTATATATATATATATATACATACAAATATATATATATATTTGGAATTAAGAACGATAATATTAATCAAATATGTATAGTGAAATACATTAAATTTAGTATGTTGCAAAATATAATGTATTTTATTTACTTGCACCGGTTGATCATTATGAAATTGCATATCCAATATTACAGGAGAATGCAGGGGAGAAGGAGGGGAACTGTGGGGAAATTGTAGATATTAGACCAAAATATTTGAATTTATGCGCGCGCGGGAATTGTCTCCAATTGTTTCCAATTTTTCTACGGCGGTTCTTCCTAAGTCACCTTTCTACGGCGGTTTAATTTGAACCGCCGTAGAAAGTATTTTCTAAGGCGGTTGTTTTTGAAGCGTCGTAGAAACTTTTCCCGCGCGCGCATAAATTTCTATTTTTATTTCATTTTATGAAGCATTTATAGACCCTAAAAATTTCTATTTTTTCATGTTCATAAATTAACCCCAAAACTTTGTAAATATAATATTACATACCCAATTTACAGTATCTTTATTAATTATGTACAAAAGCAAGCCTTGTATGAATAATGCTTTACTAAATAAATTTCAAATTTTCCCATGCAACATTCCACCGAACCATTTCATGTACTATTACACAATAATTTTAGGTAAACGCGCAAAATTTAGTTTATTTGTTCTTAAATAATTATCTCTATTTTAATAATTAAAGGCAATCAACAATTACAATTATGTTAAGGTAAAATAAAAATAGCTTGAAAGAATTAATACTCTTTACAATTGGATACAAGTACTCAATGTCATATCCATGTATAGTCTTAAAAATTTTCTAGCGCTGCTGTATATCTCGTACACATGCCTGCTAGTTAAGAGGCAAAATATAGAAATAGATTGCCGCCGGTACGGAGCGTGCCTCAATATAAAATATATTGAAGAATCTCTATAAAATAATAAAGATTTATTAATCGATAAACGAATAATTAATTCATTTAGCGGTCAATAACCAACCTCGCTAAATGAATATCTTTTTTCCAATGCACAGAAAAGTAATTTATGAAGAGTTAAATATAAAATCAAAACAAAAATCATTGTACAACTTCCCTTGTAAATTTTACCAAAAGTACTACTCCTTGAAGAAAAAAAAAAATACATGAGACATTTATTCATAAATGAAAAACAAAGAAATCAATTTGCCAGAAAATTCGACAGAGTCTCCCCTATAAATGTAACATACTTCCTGTCAAGGATATGCACATAATTAAATACTTCATTAATATTCCAACTACTTCAAATAATATGGAATTCAGTTTCAAATCAATTCCGACAAAATCTCCCCTGTAAATTTAACCAAAACACTCTGTCATCCTAACATCAACACAAAAGCTTCACACAATTTCCAACAATAACAAATTCATTTATAAACATTTCGCTATATAAAGTTCCCTGGAAATTTTATCCCTTGCTTGCGCGGCTTCATCCAAGTTGTGACCTGTTTCAATCAGACAGTACGAAGGATAAAAATAAATGTTTGTTATAAAATTATGTCCACCTCGTTTCATTAAAATCAAATAAACATATACGAATACACACACACACACACACACACATACACACCCACAGAAAAAAAAATTAATAAAAACAAACAATATACCTGAAAATGATTCTTAACTTATTCTCTTTCCCTTATGAGACACTTGATCCTCGAACCATAATCCTTCGCTGTGGTCATCACGAAGTATGTATTTATCAAGTTCCCTATCTTCTTCATCTGCTCTCGATTCAAGTAACCCACTAGAGAAAGGGCCCACCTCATAAAGCCCTTCTTCTGTATCAATCCTTCCACTCCGTGATGTTGTTTACCATGAAGAACAACAGACCAATGTTCGTCAGAAGGATCGGTGATATAAAAAACTTGTTTTGCCTGCGATGCAAGTATAAATGGTTCCCCCTTGAAACCCTCTCGATTAAGGTCCACCAAGGTAAAACCCAATGGATCATCAGTTCGAACCCCATTATTGTTATCAACCCATTTGCATCGAAATACAGCTACTTTGAAACAAACATAGTCAAGCTCCCAAATATCTTCGATCACCCCGTAATATGTCATGCTTGCATACATTGGATTTTTATCCTTCCTGCTAGAAACATGTAAAGCCTCCGAGATTAATGTAACACCACTGTTTTGTGCCGTACTCTTCTCATCTTGTCTCTTAGTAGCAAATGAATATCCATTTATGTCATAACATGAAAATGCTCGTACCGCATGGCTGGGCTTAAACGCCAACCATTTCAATGTCTCCGAAACGTCTTTGCCCATGACATCATTACCAAACCAATAGAAAAATGTCCGAATATGTTCATTGAGCACATTTTGATCCGTCCAAGCAGGATAAGACGTTCTTATTGAACGCATACAGTCTCTCACATAGGGCTCAACTTCTTCAGAATTGCGCATTATGTAGAGATGCGCCTTCATCAATTCAACATTAGAAGGCGTAAACCTTTTTCCTCCCCTTGTGCCCACACCTGTAATCCTCCCATCGTGCTGATTCTTAGATATTCCAATTGATGCTGTATCGGCCAAGTACTCAGTGCAAAACTCAATTACCTTCTCAGCTATATAACCTTCAACAATACTAGCATCAGGGCAATAACGATTCTTAACATACCCTTTAAATACTTTCTTATATCGCTCGAATGGGTACATCCATTGCAAATGAACAGGCCCGCAGATTTTTATCTCTCTAACCAAATGAATCACAAAATGTACCATAATATCAAAGAAGGCGGGTGAAAAATACATTTCTAATTGACAAAGGACAACAATTATTTTATCTTGTAACTGATCAAGTCTTTCGCGCACGATAACCTTGCTACATATAGCATTGAAGAAGAAACAAAGACTTGTTATTGAAGAAGAAACAAAGACTTGTTATACTGGACTTAACATGCTTGGGCAATATCGAGTGAATAGCTACAGGCAACAATTGTTGCATTAAGGCATGGCAATCATGAGACTTCAAACCAACCAGTTTTAAATCGTTCAAGGAAACAAGTCTACTTACATTTGAAGAATATCCGGATGGAACTTTGATGCTACGCAAACTTGAACACAGTTGTTTTTTCTCTTTTCTGGACAAAGTGTGACAGGCAAGGGGTAGATATGTGCGTTGTCCTCGAGCTACCAATGTTAAATTTGATCTTATGTTCATATCAACCATATCAAGTCTCACGTTATAACCATCCTTAGTTTTACCTTCGATGTTCAAAAGCGTACCTAACAAGCTTTCACAAATATTTTTCTCAATATGCATAACGTCGAGACAATGTTTGACATCCAAGTTCTCCCAGTATGAAAGTTCAAAAAAGATTGATTTTTTCTTTCAACAACATGTATCATTATTGCTGAACTCTGAAGGTTTTCCAAACTCCACATTAATGTCCGTCACACGAGCTTTCACCTCTGGCCCGCTCAAGGGTTCTGGAGCTTTTCTAAACTCTTGAAATCCATTGAATATTTTTTTCATACGGCGATACGGATGAGTCTCGGGAAGAAATCTGCGATGCCCAAGGTATACTGTCTTCCTCCCATGTGCAAGCTGACAAAAATCTGTACTCTACTCACATATAGGGAATGCTTTATGCCCTTTAACAGAGTACCCAGACAAGTTTCCATATGCAGGAAAATCATTAATGGTAAATAAGAACATGGCATGTAATGTGAACATTTCTTCACGGTATGTATCAAACACAAGTACGCCTTCATCCCATAACTTTTTCAAATCTTCAATAAGAGGAGCAAGATAAACATCGATGTCATTTCCTGGTTGTCGTGGGCCTGAAATCATTATAGACATAAGTATATACTTGCGTTTCATACACAAGTAAGGCGGCAAATTGTAAATAACCAACATCATCGGCTATGAGCTATGTGTGCTGCTCAGACTGCCAAACGGGTTCATTCCATCAGTACACAAACCAAGCCTCAAATTTCTAGCTTCTACCCCAAATGAAGGATACATTGAATCAATTTTTTTCCACTGATCCGAGTCTGATGTATGCATTATCACCTTGTCATCATCACTGGGAATACACCGATCTGAATGCCATGTCATAAGTTTTGCATCTTTTGCATTAGCGAACAACCGTTTAAATCTCGGTATTATAGGAAGATACCACAGAACCTTAGCCGGCGACCCCTTCTTTTGCGCATCAGAACTGTCTTCAACCTCATCACACAGCTGCTTGTTTTTGTATCGTGAAGTTTTACACTTAGGACAAAGCAATAAATCCTCATACTCATTCCTGTAGAGGACGCAATCGTTTGAGCAAGCGTGGATCTTCTTATACTCCATACCCATTGGACACAATATTTTTTTCGCCTCATAAATTTGATCTGGAAGTTCATTATCTTCTGAGAGCATATCTTTCAATACCCTCAATAAGGCTGTAAAACTAGTATTTGACCACCCATTTGCCGCTTTCAAATTAAACAACTTCAAAACACTAGACAGCGTTTATAACTAGTGCAACCGTTGTATAGAGGCTTCTCATTGTCACGCAAAATGGAAGCAAGAACTTCCGGTTTATCAGCAAAATCCTCGGCCACATCCTCAATCATGTCATCTAATCGATCTCTAGTAATCCCATCATCTCCTTTTGCATGAGATTTTCTTTGCTCAGGTAAACTATCAATACTTTCACCATGCCAAATCCACAATTTATAAGAAGGATCAAATATGTTCCAATATAAATGGAATATTATTGTATCTGAGTTATCAAACCGCGCACCATTTTTACAAGCTTTACACGGACAATGGACATACTTTGTATTCTTATAAGCCAATTCAATGAAATTCTCGACTTCTTTCGCATAAAAATCGGAGGTCCGATCACCATACAACAAGATATTTTGATCCATGCGTAACTAACTCCTTCAAATAATTAAAAAACCCAAATAATAATTCAACAAACAATGTAGAAAGTATCAAGTTGCATGCTTGTCTTAGCACATGTCATACTAATGTTACTCATATAATCAAAACTAATATAATACCTCAATGAAAAAATAATGCATAACCAACACATGCGCAATAGACATAATCAAATGAAGAAGAACCCATAAGTTTTTCATTTATGCATTTCATCAAACACATGCAATGCATTAAAAATTAATACATACTCTAAGTAGTGCTAATTATATGAACATCATCCATTAAAAATCAAACACTATAAATCAAATCACATCACCTAGAAACTACATAGTATAACTAAATAGGGTTCCACAATACTAAGTTTAACCATATACATGGATTGCAACTTTAATTTTCAGTACTCTACCATAAATAAAAATAAATTCAATATACACATATCTAAAGTACAAGAATAAGCAATTACTGAGAAATTTTAGAAGTTTCTAACCTTAAGGTGGTAAATTTTACCTTCAAATGACGATTTTTTACATCAAAGGTGCAAAACCGTAGTAGAAATTTGGAGAACAAGACTTTCGGCCACGATATGGAAATACACGTTGTTATTTAGGGTTAAATACGTCAATACAACGGCGGTTATAATCAAACCGCAATAGAAAGAGACCTTCTACGGCGGTTTGATTATAAACTGCCGTAGAAGGTCCCTTTCTACAGCGGGTTGATTATAACCGCCGTAAAATGTCCCTTTCTACGGTGGTTATAATAAAACCGCCGTAGAAAGTCCCTTTCTACGGCGGTTTATTTTAAAACCGCCGTAGAAAGTCCATATTTCTTTTATAACGGCGGTTTTCTAATTTTTTCCGTTAAACCGCAGCCGTTAAAGCTCTATTTTGTAGTAGTGTGAGTTCAGTTTGTGAATTGTATTAGTCCATTAAACTGGAAGCATTGGTCCAAATTGAATGTTTTGCTCCTAGCTATATATATATGCGTTGAAAACAGGCTCACGTCAACTACAAAAATTTAGCACGTCACTACTTGTACGTCATGTTTACAGCCAATTGCATTTGGCCTACTTTTAGTTTTTTTCCATGTTATGTTTTGTTTTGTGCCTTTAATTTTTTCGGATTGATTTTTAGAAAGAAGAAAAAAAAGGTTACCGGAAATTTCTCAAGTCCTTACCGCTAGCTCTCATCAATTCTCATTACTGAACTCAAAAAGGTTGTTTTGAGGGAAGAAGTTTAATAATTCTAGTAAATGAAAGTTATTTTCACATGATAAGTGTATAAATATTAGGATATATCAATTTAGAAAATGGTATTTTGTGACTAGATGTTTGATTAGTTGTCATATAACTTACATCATGATCATCCTGATAAATATTAAACAATATAAATATAAGGGAAAATTCATAAGAAGGGCAGTAAATTATTAACTAAATATAAGATAATAAAAAAAAATTTTTAATAGACAATAGCTAGAGGTGGTCTTAATTTGGATAGATATATAATCTTTCCATAACATTATAATTTCTAAATTGAGGGACAATATTTAATGTTCAATTTCAATTTTGTCCTTCTAATCATTGAGCATGTCAGGCTCTTATTGTTATTTTAAACATAAATACAGATAATAGAAAATCTGTGAGGTGCCATAAAGTATATTATCAAAATGTAAAGGACATTTTAAATAAGAAGATTAAAAAAGAGCATATAATAAATTGTGAGTGAGGGATTAAACTGGTGGTTTGTTGCTCGGCATATGGTTTTTAAAATTCTGGTTATTATGTTCCTCCCATGCCAGCATCTTTTTCTTAAATTTTTTCTTGGAAAAACAAAAAAATTTACTAATGGCGTTGGAAATCGTCCAACAATTGACATAAAATCATGAAACAGTGAATACAATTGATTATATAATATTTTATTTCGTAATTATCAAATCTGAGCTACGCATAATTTATTAAACTCGTAATTATGCTGAACAAATCTTGTACGAAAGGTGATGATGAAGAGAGAGAGCCGGCAGATAAGACTAACAATTGTTTCCTCTCTGAGTCTTTATACTAATTGGGATAGAAATGTATCTAATCCCACGACTGTTAATTTAAAAAGAATTAAAAAGGGGTTCTTTAAAGTTGATGTAAATTAATGACAATGACTAAAGAGGAAGAAGACACATTGGACTGAACTAGTGAAAGACTTTGTGTGTGTGTTATATTAATCAAATAACTATACCTCTTCAAAAAAAAAAAATCTTGGAACTTTCGTTGAAATAAGGTATTTTCCTCTGTTGAAGCAAGGACGAAGCTACATTGTTTTGGTCATCTTGTGAATTTTTAGACCAATTATTCATGATGACCGAAAATTCACAAGAAAAAGATGAGATCATCACAATTTAGTCCCTCTAGAATTTTAAAATTTTCAATATATTTATATAGTTGATGAAATATATATAATCTGCAAACTAGTTCTCAAGGTCGAAAAAGCACACGTGGTTGGCTTTGCAACGTACTTTCACTTGAAGGGATGACTTTTCTGTTGCAGTTTGAAATTCAATAGTTATTTCATGCGTATATACCTCCATCTCCAGTAAATTTTTCGCACTGAGCAAAGAAGTCATGACTCCTCACACTTCGAAATACGCACTCTACTCTTTCTTTTTTTGCGCTAAACCTTGAGATGGAGCTCCTTTCACTTGGCAATAATAGCGACGGAATTTGACAAAGGGCCGGTTTGATAACAGTGCTTAATGTTTAAAATTATTTGATTAAACAATATTGACTTCCGCTCCGTTTGATAACAAAATTTCAAACATGTTAGCTGATTAAGAAATGCTTACTTTCTTTAGAAAAATTTAAGCAGTAAAAGTTAGCTTATTGTTTATCAGTTAATGTTCAACGTAATATTTTTTTAAATAATTCATATTTGATTTTCAAAACTACCACTTTAATTTTATTCATATTGATTTAACTATAAATATTTATTTCTGAATAAATTTTTTTTTTTCTTCCGTAAATTTTAAACTTTTGCATCATAATATTGTCAAATAAAATTTGTTTTATTTTTTATTATTGTATTTTGGTATTAAAAATTTATTTAATAAATCAAATCATCTACCTGCCTTTATAAATCTCATTTGTACGATGTGTTAAATATTAATTGTATAATGTTTTTTAATTTCTTTTAAAATGCAATAGTGGACTCGTTTTTTATTAATAGGAATTTTAATTATTGCAATAAATTATTATTTTTTGTATTTTAATCATTCAATGTAATGTGTTTTATCTTATTTTGTTTCCTTATGTTTTTCATTCATCATAATTTATGTTTCATTATAAAATTTGATATTTCACATATATAAATATAAAAAATTCAACGTAAGGGTAAAATGATACATTTTAAAAATTTCACCATTAAGATCAGCATATTTATCAAACAAGATCAAGTGATTAAGCATATATTGGTTGGTACTGAAATATACCTATACATCTAGTTTTAAACTTTTCTTTTTTTCTTTCTGGAAGGGCCATTATTCGTATCTGCTTGGCAACACGGCTTACTGGCCAATTTTCATTGGACAAAATTATTTTTTAAAACCGGAGTACTCTTCCATTAGGACAATATGGAAAGTACTATATATATTTGTTTTCTTTTCACTTTGCAACCTCCAAAATTCAAACTTACTACATTAAGACAGTAAACCCTCCCTCTTACCACTTTTCCAACCCCCAATTTACTAGTATATATAGTTTTCTAGATGAATGTGTCCATTAATTACAATTTTGACACTAAGAATTGAACAAAGAGTATTTTTTAGGTAAATCTGCCTATAAATAAGAGACTCCTCAAGCAATATGATGCTCTCATCCTTCTCAAAGTCTCTTTTTCTTATTACAAAAAAAAATAATTACAAAGAATATTGGGATGGGTTTCAAGCCTATTCTTTGCCTATGGCTTTTGGCAATAGCCATGATGTTCATTGCCTCAGTGTAGAGTATAGAGAGCTTTATGTCAATTAGCATTAAATTATTAAACAGTCATTCCACAAGTAGGCCTAATTAACGATGACCAAGTAAACTCCTTTTTTTTTTCTTTTTTTTTGGGGCGAAAAAACAAAAAGAAGTCTACCACACAATTAATTTGTATTGAAATGGAATCTGGAAAAGATGAGATGAGAAGACCTTAAGTCGTCTCTCTAGCTTTGTAGTTTGGAAATTATGCATCATGTTGCTAATATAAGTACAACACAACTGAGGCTTTAGCCATGCAGATTGCAGAGTACATTAAACATAGTAAAATGGCAACACTTCCAAAAGTATTCCTCCTTCTTTTCTCCTTTCTAGCTCTCAGAAATGCTGCAGCTTCTGTTGAAGAGGCTGCAGCTCTTTTGAAATGGAAAGCCAGCTTTGGAAACCAGAACAACTCCATTCTAACTTCATGGCATTCTCAAAATTCCTCTCACCTCCAGAAAGGAAGTGATAGTCCATGCAATTGGTTCGGCGTGTCGTGCATCCAGGGAAGTGTGAACAGGTTGAATCTAACCAATTCTAGCATCAATGGTACTCTCCTAAACTTTCCTTTCTCATCGCTTAAAAATCTTATGTATGTTGACTTGAGCCTGAATGAACTCTATGGAAATATACCACCTGAGGTAAGCAGCCTCTCCTCACTAAATTACCTGGATTTGTCTATTAATCAGTTTTCAGGTAGAATTCCTCCGGAGATTGGCCTTTTAAGAAATTTGCAAACTCTCCATCTAAATGACAACCGACTGAATGGTTCGATTCCTTTGGAGATTGGCCAGTTAGTTTCCCTCACTGAGCTTTCTTTATCTGACAACCTTATTGATGGTCCTATTCCTGTTTCCCTTGGAAATTTGAAAAGCCTGACTCTTTTATACTTGTATAACAATTCACTTTCTGGAATCATTCCCACTGAAATAGGAAGTCTTACCAATCTCAGTGAGGTTTACATGGATATAAATAGGTTAACAGGTCCGATTCCACCTTCTTTCGGTAACTTAAATAACCTACTCGTGTTGCATCTCTTCCAAAATAACCTATCCGGTTCCATTCCACCCGAGATAGGAAAACTGAAATCACTCCAGAGTCTGAGCCTGTATGGAAATAATCTTACTGGTTCAATTCCAACACCATTGGGCAATCTGAGTAATTTAACTCTTTTGCACCTATATAAGAATCAACTTTCAGGTTCAATTCCCCAAGAGTTAGGCAATCTGAAGTTTCTCACTGATTTGGAATTAAGTGAGAATCAACTAAATGGCTCTGTTCCTGCATCACTGGGCAATTTGACTAAGTTGGAATATCTATTGCTCCAAGACAACCAGCTCTCTGGCTACATTCCACAGGAGTTGGGGAAATTGAAACAGTTGGTTATCTTCCGAATGGATACAAATCAGTTCGTCGGTCCATTGCCAGAAGGCCTATGTAGCAATCGAAACTTGTATTACATCGATCTCAGTAGCAATAAGTTCCATGGGGAGCTCTCTAGCAACTGGAGTAGGTGCAAGAACTTGGCATCTCTCCACCTTGCAAATAACAAGCTTAGTGGTCGTATTCCTCTAGAACTCGGGAATATGACGAAATTGTTTAGCCTTAATATTTCTTTCAATCACATAGCAGGTGAAATTCCAAAAGAATTAGGGAATCTTCCTCTACTGGGTTGGCTTAATCTTTCTTCAAATCATATAGCAGGTGAGATTCCAAAGGAATTAGGGAAACTAACTAGATTGATTAAGCTTGATCTTTCTTCAAACCGCATAGAAGGTGAGATCCCCAAGGAAATTTGGAATTGGTAGAATTAGACGGCAACCAACTTTCAGGTGCTATTCCTAAAGAATTAGGTCTACTACCAAATCTTTATCATCTTAAATTGTCAATGAACTTCCTAAATGGTTCAGTTCCAGAAATGTAAGAGAGTTGCAAATACAGTTTCCCTTGAGCTTAAGCAAATACTATTTTAGCAACATTGTCCCAGACAATTGTAATAAAGTGGTGAAATTTTTTTTTAATGAAATACTCCCTCCGTCCCATTCAAAGAGTCTATTTTAAATATGTACAACTTATTTTAAGTTTTGAGATACAACACCTAAAATAAGTAATTACCACTATATTTTTCACTTATACATTACTTTAGAAATAAGGGTTAATTGTGAACCACATATTGTTATTTTAGTTAAGGTATATAATGTAAATAAATTCAAAATGTATCCTTTAAATGAGACAAATTTTTATTTTGAAAGTGAATTTTTTGAGTGGGATGGAGGGAGTAGTGAAATAAACTAACTGTATACGTAACAGAGTTATTCCCCTTAAAACATGATAACTGAAACTAATTAATAATGCAAGCTTCTGCATCAACATGAAGTGATTTTAATTTTTTTCTTTTAAATGGTAAAAATGTATATATGTATGTGATGGTACGCTTTGATTAAGATATTAATAAAACACTTTTTCTTTTTCTTTTTTTATTTCTTTCTAGAAATTGCATCCACGATAAAAAAAAATGTTCAAAAGCTTAATATAGTTTGAAAGAAAAGAGCTTATCTATTGTCAACTTAATTTGAGAGCTCTGTTTGCTATCCTTTTTATAGAATTGCAACCAAAGGTATAATACATATAAAAGTGGTAGGACCGTCGTTAGCCCTATCAAATAAAGTAAAAGTACTGTATAAACCTGCAAACAATAGCTATAAGTAGCACAATGATGACAGGGTCGATCCCACAGGGAACGGAGTGCTTAAAATCACGAAAACCTATTTATTCCAGACAATTTTGGTTCGCAACCACCTTTGTTGCTCAGAGAGACTTTGTAAAAGATTATTGTAAACTAAATAACAAACTTAAATTAAGAAAGAGAGTTTAATCAATGTAATAAAGTATTCCAGCAATATGTAAATCACAATAATCACGTGCATGTTAATCATCAACTCAATAATATATTAAATAGCATGTCATCAATCAGTTATAGATTACCGTGAATCCGCACAGACATAACCCAATCTCCCTTCCCCTTACTTTATCGACAATTACCGTGAATCCGCACAGACATAATTGCTACTCTAATTAACAAGGAACAGGCCGTAAGGCATCGACACCCATTAACCAAGTTAACAGCCTTAAGATCTAGGGAAACTCGATTTTAGTTATTCTTATTGAATTAACATCTAAGAATTACTAACCCCTTATTCTCTATTACCTGAAGGTAACTTTACAACTAATTAATCTTGCCCAATAAATATTATGTTATTTAACTGGGAATTAATTGGCTCTACCTAATTCAACTAAGGTGATCAAGCTTAATTAAATATCAGTAATCAACGTTCTGAGCAGAGAATAAGAAGGAACACATGCAATTTAATTTAAGAACAATTTGGTTTCATAACATGCCCAGATTAATTGCTATTACATTATGCCGGAATAAATAGTTTAGCTACTCATAATCAAACTAGCTATGCACATAATTATTATATGATTCAAATTGAAAATAGTTGAAAAGAATAATAATAAATAACAATAAATACTTGATTTATGATCTGAAAATAATCTCAGAGTATGCGACCACCCGTTTGGGCAAACGGGACCTCTGCTGGCAGAAATTCTCCAAATTGCAGTAAACAAAACCTACAGCTATTTCTTTTGTACTGGCTACGAAAATATGGAATAATATTCTACTTCCCACGAACGTTTTTTTCTCCTCTCCCTTCTATCCCTATAAATAGGTGTAGAATGGAGAGTAGAAACTCATTCAAAAAATAGTAAACTACTAAAACTCTTGTCCATGTAGGATACTACTAAAATTAATCCCAAAATAAAGAAGGAAATATATTAGGAACAATTCCATGCGCAGCATCCATGCTGATAATTAAAGAATCCAGATTCCATTCTAATTGCTCTTTGCGGGTTGGACTTGCTCATTGTAATTGGGCTCCTTCAACTTTGGCCCACTTGTTCCTCTTGCATGCATGACATGAATAATGTCTCCTTTTATTGCTTCTTTGGGCTATTGGGCCCTTTTCATCCTCTTTTTCATCCTGCTTTCTCTAATTGTTCTTCGTCCTAAAACCTGCATTTATCTTACAAAAACTTGCACATACCCGTGAGATTTGACACAAATATGCTCTAAAATTCAGCAGCTAAAGGACACCTATCAAAAAGGAAGTTCGCAAATTATAGCAGTAATTGTAGATAGATTTTACTGCTGTGACATAGCTCTTTTACATGGAAAGTACTCAATTATCATCTGATGAAGCCGAATTTGCCGGTGAGGGTTTTCGGGTCGGATCCGCTCCTATTTGCATTACAAGAAAAATGGGCATTAGTGACGAAAAATGTTTTGGCGTCACAAGAAGTCGTCAGTAAAGACTCCATTTAGTGACGATAACTGACGTTGTCACTACGATATCGTCAACTATAAGAGTTTTAGTGACGAGATTTAAAAAGCGGTCAGTAAATAGTTAGCGCCAACCATTCCCGCCAATTTCATGACGTTTACTGACGAACATTGTGACGAAAATGAGTTTCGTCAGTAGTTTGTTGACATTTAGTGACGAGATTTTGTGACGAAAAAGTAAAAACCTACTTAAATATTTTTGTGACGATAGGTTGTGGTCAATAAAACTTTGGCTTGTAGTGACGCCGTTATGTTGTCAATGAAAGTGTGCTGTTTGCCTATTAGTGACAAAAAGTAGTCATCACTAAAACGTGGACACTGATTGGTTCCAATAAGAAAAAAGTTAACTAAATTATAAACACTCTTTTAATCCTTATTAAGCAACCCAGCCAAATAAATATGTAAATATTTTAGATTTTATTTACGCATTTTAAAATTTTAAAAATGGAAAAAATACTTGTTGTAGTTGTGTTGAAAAAAAATATATAAATATATATATACTAAAAGATAATAAGAAATATCAAGTGACAATAAATTAATAATTGGTCTGGAGTAATATTAGAAAGATGATGAGGATAACAGTAAACATAAATTTGAAAAGATTCCTTGCAATCGAACTCAACACCTTTTGTACCAATGCATTCAGCTCAAGTCCACTACTCCACTCCTGATTACTCTAATGTGTATGTAAACTTTATATTCAAATAGACAAATACGTTCAGTTTGAAGTAAAAGAAACAATGAATTTGTTCTGAGTGAGGATTAGAACCCTCAACCTTGGTCTATTAAACATAAATATAACCAACTAAGCTGGCAACTGAAGCTGACTTTTAACTAGTTTTATTATATATTATTATAATTGCTGTATTGGGCTACTATATTTTCAATAATATCATTCAGGCACCCTAATATTTGTTTTTAGCCCAAAACTTTTAATAATATTAGATAGGCACCATTTTTGGCTTATTGAGTCAAATTCAAGCTAATTTTATTCATATTGCTGCTCTTAATTTCAATTAATTATACCATGACAGCCTAATAACCCATTTATTTTCACAATAAGTGTTATTTCGGAGAGTTCATTTGTTTCAAAATAAGTGTCACTCTTTTAGACCTATCTGTGAATAAACTTTCAGGTTCAATTCTTCAAAACATAGGCAATCTGAAACTTCTCACTCATCTGGATTTAGGTCACAATCAACTAAATGGTTCTGTTCTTGCATCACTCGGCAATTTGACTAACTTAGAATCTCTAAATCTCGAAGAAAACCAACTCTCTGGCTGCATTCCACCAGTGTTAGGAAAAGTGATAAAATTGGTTATCTTGTACATGTATTCAAATCAGTTCATCGGTCATTTGCCGGAAGGCCGATGCAGTAGTCAACTCCTTGCAGACTTCTCTGTCAGCAACAACAGACTTTCTGGTCCAATCCCAAGGAGTTTTGAAAACATGTACAAGTCTGTTAGATCTTTACTTGGCAAATAACCAACTTACTGGTGGTTTTCCTCCAGAACTTGGGAATCTGACTTATTTGGGTGACCTAATTGATCTTTCTTAAAATCACATAGCAGGTGAGATCCCTAAGGAAATCGGGAATTTGACTCAACTTGGTTACCTTGATCTTTCTTCAAATCACATAGCAGGTAAAATCCGTAAAGAATTCGGAAAGCTACGATCTTTGGAATGGCTAGAATTAGGCGACAACCAACTTTCAGGTGCCATTCCTAAAGAATTAGGCCTAATACCAAATCTTTCTCATCTCAAGCTGTCCATGAACTTGCTAAATGGTTCAGTTCCAGATATTTAGGAGAGTTAACTCAATTTGTACCCTTCTGAAAATGTAAATATGCTCAAACACTACACGACTAACATTAGTTCACTATATGGTTAGTGGTGAGTGAGATCTCCCACAGCTGTGCAGGTTGCTAGAGAAGTTATAGATTAAATTGGAGTGTACTATATCCATCTGAAACCGAATTTATCAATGCGTTGCTTGATAGTTCTTGTGCTTAGACAAGTCATTCAGAACAGGAAAAACATTACAAATTGCTTTGAATTATGCAGAGGCTAAGATGGCATAGACTGTAGTAGTATGAGATTTGTATTTAGTATCACATATTGTCCTCATAAAATTTCTAAAGTGATCATATAATGTGGTTGCTGTGATTATGCAGGATGTGTAAGATAGAAATAATTTTGGTAGCTTTTGGAAACAAAGGGTCATGCCATGGTTAGATGGATTTCAGATTTCATGTACTATTTATATTGTACTACTAACCATATGACACAACTTAAAAAATAAAAGTATTTTGAATGCAAAATAATAAATAAACTTGAGATATTCCCCTGTATTTTAATAAACGAGGTAGTATATACTTTTAAGATGCTCAAGAACATATAATCTTTTAGCGTTACTAAATTTTTGTGACACACATAGTAGCTATACACCCTCACCAAACGTCACAATTTTTTTTAGTGACATTTAAAATTGTCACAATATGCCCAAAAAAATATCACAAGTGACATCTTTTGTTGTAGTGCTGCAAGTATTTTAAATACAAAATAATAAATAAACATGAGATATTTGCCCGTATTTTAATAAACAATGTAGTATATACTTTTAAGATGCTTAAGAACCTTTTAGCGTAACTGAATTATATCATCAACTACACAAATCGAGTCTCCATATCGTTCCTGCAGATGACTGATAGCAATGGGACCGAAGTAACAAACAAAGTCGATCTCAAGTCATGCATGCAAAGACCTACACTCTTGACTTGAGTCAATGCTTTTGTGAACCATTGACTTGAGTCAACAGATGAGCAATTATAATTTGTCATAAAATCTTGATTTCTTGAAGGGGCGAAACAAATAAGAATTACTCCATCGGTTCTATTATAAGACTTTATTTTGACAAATATACAACTTATTATGAATATTAAAAAAAATTAATTTCACATAATTTGTTCCAATTAGGGCTGTTCATCTGACCCGCGGATCGGGTCGGATCACACTGATCCGATCCGATCCGAACCGAAATTTCGGTTCGGATCGGATCGGATCAGTGCCAGCTTCGGATCGGATCGGATCGACATCAGATCCGATCTGATCCGAAAAATAAAAATAAAAATAAAAAAATGAAAGAAAGAAGGAGAAAGAGCGTCTTTTATCATCGGTACTTTTCTTCAAATCATCTAAATCTGATTGTTCTCACTTCTCACATGGAAATGAGAAGAAATTCAAAACCCATCTTCAGAGAAAACCCATAAATGAAGAGTTTTTGCCTACAAGCCCTTGAAGAAACTGCTCAAAAGTATTTCCTCCTTTGAAGCCACCGCCGCCGTCAACGCTGATTCCACCTCCGCTTCAGACCGACGGAGGCTCCCTCCTTCGAAGCCACCGCCACCGATGATTCCAGCCTCCGTCTCCCGCAGCCGATTCATGGGCAAATCATTATTCAGATCTACCGTAAAAAAGCTCCATCCTTGGAAGCCATTGTTGCTGCCGATTCAACCCTCCGTCTCTTTCCACTTCAGACCTACAGTCAAAAGCTACCTTGCCTGAATTTCAAGAATAATTTAATGGTTTTAATAGTATGGATGGATATCATCAGCTCAGTAGCAGAGGATTGGAGCTTTGAAGAATGGAAATTGGGCGAGAAGGTCTGGATGCCCAAAAAGGAAAAAAAAGAAAAAAAAAAGTAAGTTCAATCGGATCGGACCCGAGATCCGATCCGATTCGATCCAGAATTTCGGATCAATGATCTGAATCCGATCCGATCCATTCAGATCGGACCGGATCGGATCGGGTCGGATCGGATTTCTTAATTTGAGCAGCCCTAGTTCCAATCCAATCATATCTTTATAATTTAATTATGCACTAATTATAAATTACACATGATTATAATAGTAAGGGTACGAAAAGTAAAAAAAATAAATTTAAGTGAATCTTCTAATAAAAATATATATATTTTTCAAAACCAACTGAGAGAAGGAATAAAATTTCATGCCCTTAGACCTTACTACTTTAGTCATTGTCTTTTTTCTTCTTACAAATTAAAGATACAAGGTGAATACAAAGAAAAACGCGTTACATAATATAGTTATGACTAATTGGACGACTATCTCTCTAGTTTCATTGAGAGAAGAGCTTTATATTTTTAATTTTATTTATTTAATTTTCCTTTTATCAGACATGCCACTGAAATAGTCTTTACATTCATCATATCTGATCATATTTATGATTACTTTGATCAAATTTTAAAAAGGGCAAATTACATTTATCTCCACTGAACTTTGCTCAAATTACAAATGCGTCTCTAATAGTATAATGACACACGTATCAAATTTAGTTTCAAAAGTACTATCGCAATTATGGTAATAAAACACGAATAACAACCTTTAATTGTATATTAGATTTAGCCTCTGATATGTACCTAGTTCATACTTTAGATGTTAATATATCACGGTTGATAAAGCCCGTCGTGAGGTTACAAAAATGCACAAAAATCAGTGCTTAAACCTGCAAGAAATTACTTCAAATACCATAGACAGCAGGGTTGATCCACAGGTTTGAAAAATGGTTTGATTTGCAATCACCATTTTGTCTAGACCTTTAAAATTTGTCACTTATAAAAAACTAAAACTTCACAAGAACAAATAAATTATCACGTAAAAGAGTATTCCAATATTATATGAATCAGAGTTTGTCAATTTAAAGTTTGGAAAGTGAACATCAGGTTGGAAATTGGTACAACAGAAGTCTAATATAAACACATTACGTAATCTGTCATGCGTCAAGGCAATCTTAGTGATTCTAATGCATGTCATTTTGCTCCCTTTCTCTCTATTCCTTAGACAGAGAGCACCCAAAGTTCCAATTAAAGGAGGACGGTGGAACCTCGAGAAATGGAACAAAACCTTGGGGGGTTCATCTGGCACTGTGAAGGGGATAAGAAATTCTAGATAAGAAGATTGTGTACGAGCTAGGTAAGTTGATCCTTTTGCTTTATTTAGTGTCACAGAACTTACATATGTTAATTTTTACCACCTTAATTATTATTACAGCAGTCAAGGAAAAACCTTGAAAAATACTGGATGGGACTTCAGTATCGGTGAAATAGGAACTAGGATAATGCGAAGTGCCGTGAGACCACCTCAGGTTAAAGATAGGAAACCAAAAGCTATTTCAAATCAAGCTTCCTGAAGAAAAGTTCTAGACAGTGGTAATCCACGCTCTTCTACATCTAGAATAGAAGCTAGAGATGCTAACTAGGATGACAAACAAGACAACTGACATGAAGATGTAGTCCCCCTTTTCTCTTAACTTTTTTTCTTAATGTGTACTCATCTTATAGTCTTTTAAGTTTTGTATTCTCCATGTCATGTTCCAGTAAATGTGTCCTTGCCCATTGTTGCTGGATGTCAGATATCTTGAGAGGTAGAACATGTATCTAATGAATTATTTGGCGGAGATTCGTCCTAGCTTCAGAATAATGCATTTCACTGACATTAATTCTCTAGACATTTCATTCTCTTACAAGTAGACTTGTCAAAGATTTGTGACATAGAGTTGGACTAAGTTCAAACTCTTCTTTTCTTATAAGAGTTAGTGAATATAGAAATGCTAGATTTATTCCCTTATAATGTGTACAGATTAGCATTGTCTTGTTGTGTGTCTTCATGACACTGAAGAAAGTTTAATTTGTGAAACATTTTAGGTTACTTAGTCACATAGATGATAGTGTTAGTTTCACCTCAGTGTTACACATTAGTCCGATTTATGCTCATTATTTCAGGAAGATATGTCAAGAACAGTTGTTGTACATTCTCCAAGACGAGCTTCATCCTCGATATTTACTGAGTAAAGTTCATCTATATGCTGTTTGTGTGTGTGTGGGTAGTTTGTTCAAGTTCCATCTCAATTAATTTGCACATGATATTCTGAAAGCTCACCTTTTGCATCCATCAATTCTAGTCTTTCATTTGTGAAGATTGAATGCTTTACTTTTTATCTAATGTGCACCAATAATTTTTTGTTATGCTTCCTATTGCTGAAAATATAGAGAAACTAAGAGAACTTTATAAAAAATGAGAAGGATTCCAGAATGACTTTGCAGTAGTACTTTAGTTTGGTTTGAGATGTAGATTTTAGAATAATTAGTCTTGCAGCCTTCAATTAATTGTTTGCTACTTCTTTGCTTTTCTGATTATGTTATCTATAGTACTACTTCAATAAAGTGATGGAAACTAGTAATCACGCATCAATGGAGAAGATTTTTGAACATTTTACTTTTATATTGAAGAGCAATATGGGGAGTTCCCATAATTTCCAGTAGTCATTGATGATGGTGATGCAAGAAAAAAGAATGAAGAAACCTTCTACTGTTTTGGATTCGATTCTGTAATGCCAATATGCCATGCATTACTTAGTTTTATAATTTTGCTTTCTCTCTTTGGTCTTTTTCTATCCATGCTGTCTCTGAATTCTCAAAACAAAGCAAAGTGATTGGATGAAATTTGTGGTTCTGAGTAGCTTAAATTTGTTGGGGCATGAAATTTTTTACTACCACTTTGGCCAATGAAAAGGTTCCTTATGTGAAACTGAACCTAATAAGTACTTTTTGGACAATTAATATTTGATCCAAAGTGGATATTGATTTAGATATATCATATGAGTCTTCTTTTTCATGTGAAAATATAATTAGGAACTAAATGTGTGCTCTGTTTCTCTATTTGCAGGCTCTTTGATGGGTTTTTGTGGGTGCAAGCAATTTTGCGAGAGTAGAAAGAGATGCAAGGTTGCACACTATTTTGCGGGAGTAGAAATAGATGGAAAAGATGCAAAGCTAATTGTTGATTACTTTTGAAAGAAAATACCTTCTAATTGTTAGGGTGATTAGTTTTGAAAGAAAACACATTATAAGTGTTAGGCTGATTACTTTTGATAACTATTTAAAATATATTAATAGAGTATTTTAATGTGGATTAGTGCAAAACATTTTTATTTAGGAATTGTTCATTTCTATATTGATACTTTATCTAAATGGTTTAGGTTTAGGTTGTCTTCTTAAGCAATTATTTTTAAAAAATAATTAAATAAATTTAATTTATAGAAATACCACTTTTTTACGACGAGTTTTCACAGTTTTACGACGAGTTTTGAAGTTGTAAATAAGTTTTATACAACTTATATGGATAAGTAATTACGACCAAAAAATGAACTTTTACGTCCAGAAAAGGGACTCGTTGTATAATTTCCATTTACACCGTCCCGGTCAATCTCGATGTAAGATTTCTTACGTCGGAGCCTCTGACAACGACATACGTGGAGGCGGTATACTCGACGTAAAACATTTTTTAAGACGGAAATGTGACTTTTTACGTCCAGAAAAGTCTTCATAAAAGGCCCCTATTTCTAGTAGTGTTTGGAACAATAAATCGTGAGTTATAATTGCAGACTTTGTGGTAAAACCCGGAAATTGTCGGAAATCACCACAGAAAAATGTGTGGTGATCCTGATCATCATAGATAAAGAATTCTAAATTTGGTCAAGAGACTATCTCTGTGATCTCCTGATTAACTCTTTTGTTAACCGGAATTGCAGCTAGTTCAGGGATAGATTTTGTTGAACACTTCTAACATGTGGCAATATCACTCCTCACCTGCAGTGAGAAAACGTAAGTGGTGAGACTGAATGTGCCCAAGTTCCCAAAAAAAAGAATATAAATATATATATATATATATATCGTTGGTTAACCGGTCATACAAGTTAGCTCGTTGGATTTGACCGGCTAACCAAGGAAAGAAACCAACCCACTTATTTCTTCTGCTATATGAATATAGTATGTTTATAAAATTTTAAAAATGAAGTTTAATACAATCTTCATTTGAAATAATATTACAAAATTTTCAAATATTGTATTTACTCTAAGAGATTTTTATCACTTTTAATACATTTTGTTAAATATTATAATAAATTATACTTCGGAGCGAGGGCATAACTACGTTATAAGTTGGTGGGGCGCGCAGTTGCCCTACCAGCAATTTTAAAATTTTCTTTTTACTATCTAGAATTTGAAAATTTTATCCCACTAAAAATTAAAATAATAAGTATAAATTTTTATTATAAATAATTTTGCCCCACCAAATATTTGGGGCCGAGCTCCGCTATTGTTTGGGGTATACGTAGGACTAACTGAGGTAGTGCTAATTGATAGCGGTCTTCTCACCTGAATTCATATGCATGGTTTCGAACATGAGAATGGTACAGCAAAAATAAAAAATTAATAAAAAATCACACAACTTCACTATTAATAAAGATTAATATTACAGTGTAGTCTTTCGGGTGGTAAAACCGTTTTACTTACGCTTAAAAAGATTCCAGTCCAACACGGAGAGCCTATGTGTATATAATCAATTTCCGTGGCTCTTCTTCATTGATATGTGGGTGAAAAAAACATTTAATGAAATGTGGACAAAATGGGTTGACTTGTCATATGAGTTCCAGTTGGATCCCTTAAATTCAAAGAAGGCACTCATCAATCAATGTGTTTTTGTGGAAGAGGGAATTAATTAATTAATTAATTAATTAATGAGAAGAAAGAGACTGAAATTCAGCGTTTTACCGCTTTTTATATAGTCTTTTTTTCTATTATAATAATTGATAGTTAGGACCTATTGAGGTAGTGGTAATTGACAGCATATTTCTACTGGTCACACCGTTTTACTAATTGTGCTTAAAAGGATTCCAGTTCAACACGGAGGATTCTAGTTCAAATGTCGGATATTAATTTTTGTAGAATAATTAAACTAAATTTTCTATTAGTTTATATTTTTTATTCGGTTTATGTTTCTTATTCGTTTGTTTCTTATTTTGTTTCTTATTTATTTTAGAAAATAGTTGTAATTTAAATCAGTGTAAGATTAAAGGATAGTTTAGTGTTTAAATATATGCTTTGAGTTGCGATTATAAACACAGAAAAAGTTACAAAGATTAAAAATAAGCCTTGTGGCTGTTTTGGTTTTCGGACGTGAAAGCTCGTTTTTGCTTTGGTTTTGGATCGGTTGTTTTGCAAAGCTTTTATATTTTGTTAATTGGCTTGCATCGATTTGTGTGCAATTAATTGAATTGCATGTTTACTGTTTGATTTCTGTGCAGCAGCAAATCAATTGGGATTCAAATGATTTCAACTCCCTCGGTTTCCGTGTGATGAATTAATCGTTGATCAATTTAATTGATTGATCGGAATTCTTGCTTTTCGGCTTTGTTCAAAGATCGAGGCTTCCATTTGTTTGTTCTTGTGGGTTTATTTATTTTGGGTCTTATAATCTTACTTCAAATTACATAACAGGTGAGATCCCAAGGGAATTTGGGAATCTGACTCAAAAGTCTAGCATTGATCTTTTTTCAAATTACATAACAGGACAGTTCCCTTGGGAATTCGGGGAGCTAACTACCATCTTTGGGAAAGCTAAGATTGAACGACAACCAACTTTGAGGTGCCATTCCTAGAGAATTAGGCCTACTACCACTACTTCATCATCTCAAGTTATCCATGAACTTACTAAATGCTTCACTTCCAGACCTTGATGAGGAAATTTAATTTTAGCCACAGAATTTCAAGCAACTGTAACAAAGTGGCGATAAAAAACAGAAAATTTGTGAGAACTGAAACTTAAAGTGCACGCTTTCTGTATCCACGTACGTGAAGCAATTCCAATATTTATTTTTAACTCTTTGTTTGATATTGTCGTAAACCACTTTACTTTCCAGAAAATGCACCCACGAGATTGAAATTTAACTACTTATCTCAGTAGGAAGGAAGAAGAAGCAGTAGCTCCAATGTTAGAATAATTATAAACAGTTCTTAAAAAGCATAAATATATATATGTATATATTTAACTCAAATACATTAATACAGTCAATAGAACAGAGTTCAACATCCATAAAATTATTTCACAAGAGAGGATGAATACATAATTTATCACTCAGAATGCTTCTCGATAGTACAGTGACTAGCAAGCCTCTTTTAGGATTGAAATTGATGATCAACTATGTCTTTGTTTGAAAAATAGAAAAACAATTATTTTGTCCTTTCACAATAAATTAGATATTCTAAATGTTACTTCGTGTCTTTATGAAGGAAATTTTAGTCTATAAATTTAGTGACCGCCACTTTAATATTTCCAAATATATAAGTGTGAACTACATTTACCTGTTACATATAAAGTTAGAAATATAAATTTATCATTCATGTTAGACTTCAAATGCAAACATAGAAAAAAAGAGTGGGTAACTTAATTAATGCTACAACAATGAACGGATTTTCCTCGCCTTTGCATGTTCACAATAATCAATGGGCCTCGAGTGGATTTTGAACCACTATCATCTTACTTTTAATTTTCTTATAAATTATTTAACAAATCACATTTCACACATCATAATAATTTTGATCATGATTAAAAAGATTTGTAAATTGGTGTACAACCTAATACACCCGTCCTTTTTAGGTTGCTATGAGGAATTTCATTTCTGTTTTATTTTATTTTGTTTTTCTTTTCAAAGTGATATTTTTCACGAGTATATAATGAAGGTGGAGACTATTCTATTAACACGCATGTCTAATCCAAGGAGAGTAAAATACGGTAAGTTGTTAAATCCAAACTTAAAAAGGAATATTATGAATTTTTGTTACAGATCAACAGTGAAGTATAAATAGCCCATTTCATGGAGTTTAAGTTTCAATAATTTGTAATAAAATTTTCGTTGTTCTTCTGTTTCAAACTCATATATTTTCTCTTTCGTATATGTTTACCTTTTGATTAGAAATATTAGGATTTTCTGATTCAAACAAACAGAAAAAAATAAATAAATAAAAAATAGAGGTTAGGAACTCTTTTCTCAATTAGCTCTATATAGTCGTTTCAATATTACTACTTACTGTATATGATTTATAATTTGATGAGATCTTAAAACTGATAAATCTGTGTAATGAACACATAAAATACCTCTCACAAATAGACCACAAACTCTCACAATAAGTCCAAAACTACCAATGTGAAACTAAGTAAAAGGAAAAAAAATTAATGGTGAATCTATGGATAATGTAGGGAGCTTTTGTTTAGTGGGTTGGTATAACACTATAGAGAGCTTAATGTATTAAACAGTTATTCCACTTATCAAACATTGTCCAAATGAGAACATTTTGTTATTTGCTTTGTTCATAGTGCATGTCCCTCAAAATATATATTGTGTAAAAATCTTTGCTTGATCTGAATTGTAATTTTTGAGTCTGTATTCGGTGCACTAATGATTGCATTCGTTTGGGTTTTGTTCTCTGATTTGGGGCATTTGTCATAATTAAGTGTCTATACATGTTGATCTTGTTAATCTTGTTTATTAAGATAGCCTCAGAATTAATTTTGGATCTTGACTTTGCTCTAAAATGCGATACGAAGGATTGAAATACTACTCTAAAAGAGCTAATCTGACCCCTCCCTCTTTTATTTTTGGCTTACTTTTTGATTGTGGCCACAGAAGAACTGTTCTTGTAGTTTATGGGTAGTATTTTGTTTCTATCAATGTTTATCAATACATAATTTCCAAAAACTTATTCTCGCATTGTTGTTAGAGAGAAAAATTATTCACTATACATGTTCATGTTTCAAGAACAAATTTTACTTCAATAGTAACTTAGTGCCTTGACATTTCAGGCTTTTGCTGGAGCAGGCAACATTATTCAAGCAGAGTGTTAGAGCTTGGAGTTGAAACCAACCCTCAGCAGTTCGCCGAAGCTGCAGATTTGATGGATTTAGTCTCAAGATGTGTAGTTTGATATCTTTGTTGTTTTTTAAGATTTGTATTATATGTTCCAAAAATTTTCTCTTCATTTTTATTTGTAATGGATCGGCGATTGGGTTTTATATAATCATAATATTTTATTGTGCTATTAGTACATTCAAATGAATTAGAATCACATGCAGTATTTTTTTTTTTTTAATTGAAAATGTTGTCTATTACGGCATTTGTGAATGCCTCAAAACATTATTTAAAAGGACACAGTAAAATGTCATAATAACTAAATGCACGTGATCAACTCCCACTCTAATAAGGCACAAAAAAATGTATGCATAGATCAAAACTCTATAACGACGCAGCTTTAGACGACATAATAAGGAAATACCTGGATATATAAGGGTAAATGTAGTTAAAGGCAACATATTATGACATTTTTTTATGTCTTTAAAATCATATTTTGTTGTCCTGTCATGTGGTGCCTTCCGAATGTGAAAAAACGAAAACTGTCCAATGTACTTTTCCCACCATAAACAAAAAGAAATCAACAACCCATTAATTAATTAATTTCTTGAAATTTGGAAAGGAAGAGACGAGAAGGCATCATTAATTGAAATATGCATATATGTTGCTATTATAAGTACTACACATTCAGGCTCCAGCCATGGAGATTGCAGGGTAAAACATTACTAAAATGACAACAATTTCGAAGTTATTCCTTCTTCTTACCTCGTTTCTAGCTTTAAGATTTGCTGTAGCTTCTGTTGAAGAGGCCGCTGCGCTTTTAAAATGGAAAGCCAGCTTTCAAAACCAGAACAGCGAAGTTCTAACTTCATGGCGATTTAAGAATTCTTCCAAACTTCAAAAAGGAAGTGCTGCTAGTCCTTGCAATTGGTTCGGCGTGTCGTGCATCCAGGGACGTGTCAACAGGTTGAACCTCACAAATTCTAGCATCAATGGCACACTACAAAACTTTCCATTCTCATCACTCAAAAATCTTATGTATGTTGATCTAAGCAAGAATGAACTCTATGGAAGAATACCAACTGAGATAAGCAACCTCTCCAAACTGAATTACCTTGATTTGTCTTTTAATCAACTTTCAGGAAGCATTCCTGGGGAGATTGGCCAGTTGCTGACCTTCTCTTATTGTCAAACTTTATTGATGGCCCTATTCCTACTTCTTTGGGAAGTCTTACCAATCTTATTGAGATTGGTATGGGTTTGAATTGGTTAATCGGTCCAATCCCACCATCATTAGGCAATCTGAGTAGTTTAAAACTTTTGGACCTATCTCATAATCAACTTTCCGGTTACATTCCCCAAGAGTTAGGCAATCTAAAATTTCTCACTTATTTGGATTTAAGTGATAATCAACTAAATAGTTCTGTTCCTGCATCATTGGGCAATTTGCTTAACTTGGAATATCTGGATCTCTCAGAAAACCAGATCTCTGGTTACATCCCACAAGAGTTGGCAAAATTGACAAATTTGGAGTTGTTGGATCTGAGTACAAATCAGTTTATCGGTCATTTACCAGAAGGCTTATGCAGCAGTCAAACCCTTAAAGTCATCTTTGTCCACTACAACAACTTTTCTGGTCCAATCCCAAGAACCTTGAAGACATGTACAAGTCTGGAAGGTGTCGACTTTGATATGAACAACTTCACGGACAACTTGTCTGAAATGTTTTGTGTTTGTCCTCAAAACTTAACTTCCATTGATCTCACTGGAAATAACTTTCATGGGGGGCTCTCTGGCAAATGGGTAGGTGCAAGAACTTGAACTTTCTGTACCTTGCAAATAACAAGCTTACTGGTCGTATTCCTCCAGAACTTGGGAATATGACGAAACTGGTTAGCCTTAATATTTCTTCAAATCACATAGCAGGTGAAATTCCAAAGGAATTAGGGAATCTGCCTCTACTGGGTACGCTTGATCTTTCTTCAAATCACATAGTAGGTGAGATTCCAAAAGAATTAGGGAAACTAACTGGACTGTCTAACCTTGATCTTTCTTCAAATAGCATAGAAGGTGAGATCCCCAAGGAATTTGGAAAGCTACAATCTTTGGAATGGGTAGAATTAGACGACAACCAACTTTCAGGTGACATTCCTAAACAGTTAGGCCTACTACCAGAACTTTATCATCTCAAATTGTCAATGAACTTGCTAAATGGTTCAATTCCAGAAATGTAAGAAAGTGGCAAATATAGTTTTCCTTGAGCTTAAGAAAATACAATTTTAGCCACAATGTCCCAGACAATTGTAATAAGGTGGTGAAAAAAAAAAAAAAAAGTGAAATAAACTAACTGTATACGTAACTGAGTTCCGCCTGAAAACTGAGAACTGAAACTAATAATGCAAGCTTCTGCATCAACATGAAGTGATTTTAATTTTTCTTTTAACAGGTAAAAATGTATGTATGTATGTGATCGTACGCTTTGATTAAGATATTAATAAAAGTTTTTTTTTTTTTTTCTTTCTAGAAATTGCATCCACGAGATTGAATTTGAATCACCAGAAATTCAAATTAACCAAACTTGATAATTTTAACTTTATTATCTTAAACTGTACGTCCATCAATTAAACTTTAATATTTATCTCAAGCTTTCCATGGTCTTGTTAAATGCTTCAGTTCAAGAAATGTAGGAGTACCAAAACCAATTACTAAAAAAATTGAATTATAAACAGTTCTAAAAAGCATTTTAATTCAACGGAAAGATATTAATATAGTCAATAGAACAAAGTTTGACATCCTCAAAATTATTTGTGAAATTTGCAATATAGTTAAAACTAAGACATAGATCTGAGAAAAAATATACTCTCTTCCTTCATTAGAATAAAAATAGTCAACTTTCACACATGTATAATTTTTTATAGATGTCAAGGTACAACACCTAATGTATCTATTTTGGGGTACACTATTTGTTTCATTAGTTGTATGTTGTTACTCTTTTTAAGTGTGAGTTAATTGAAAATACAACATAATTATAGGCACGTTCTCTTTCATTAGTTTTAATTTCAATAGTAAATTTAATGTATGATAATTAATTTTAATCATTTTCAATAAAATATTTTACTATTGAACTATATATTTTTATATTCACAATACACTTTTTACACTAAAAAAAATTATTTTTCAAAACCAAAACAAAAACAATCAAAGAGAACATATATATATATATATATATATGCTATATATTAGTAAGGGTAGGAGAATGAGTAAAAAATTTGAAAGTCAACTCTCTTATTAAAACAAAAAATGTTCTCAAAAGTAGATTTTTCTAATAAAATGAAAAAAAAGTATAAAATCACTGCAAATTCTTTTAGAGTTGTAATTCCTTGACTATCAAGTTTCTCAAATTAAACGTATATATATATATATATATAGGAAGTGCGTGCAAAGAACAAAAAAGGAGTAATTTCTAAATCTTCAATCAATGGCCCAGTAGTTCACATATCTTCAATCAAATAACTTGGAAGCTCTTTAATTACCGTGCAAATTAATAACAAGTTTAATGGTTACATTCCTCCAGAATTAGGAAATCAATTTTTTTAATTTTATGGCTAGAATTATACGACAACCAACTTGGTCCTAAAGAATTAGGCCTACTCACACAATTTCATCATGTCAAGTTTTCCAAGATCTTGCTAATTAAATATTATATTTGGTCCTTACAAATATAGATTTCTTTTAATCAATATATATATATATATATATATCCGCTATTAATTGCTGTGACTTTTCATCCATGTTTTTCCTGATTCCAATTTCCATTATTGTAGACAAATTACCTAGAAAAATACAACAAGAAGCGATAACGCTAATGAAATCCAAAGAACCTCTTCCATATTAAAGAAATGACCGAGAACGAGTTAGTACCCGAGCAGTTGTGACGCATACTCTATCTAAAGGTCGGGATTCGATACCTACATGAATGAGACTTCCCACTTCGTTCTTCACCTCTTTACAACTTCTGTCTTCAATGTAATAGATAATAGGATCATGAAACATAATGATGCATTATAAAAAATAAAAACTCAAAATCAACAATTAGCGGGTATTCACACTGGTACATAAATAATCAAAGGAGGTGCTCCTTTGGAGACCGGTGTTGGGTGCATGTTAATAGTCAAGTAAACGGGTATTAATTGCCGTGACTTTTGATCCATCTGTGTGGAAAACTAATTCCGGTTTCCTGATTCCAATTTACATTATTGTAGACAAACTACCTGCAAAATACAAAAATAAGCGATAACGCTAATGAAATCCAAACAACCTCTTAAAGAAATGACTAACATCGAGTTAGTGTCCGAACAGTTGTAATGCATAGTGAACTATCCAGAGGTTGGAGTTCGATACCTATATAGTGGAATATTTATGTATCTCCCACTTCGTTCTTCCCCTCTCCACAGTTACTGCCTTCAACATTGAAATCTAATGATGCATTATAAAAATAAAAATAAAAACTCAAAATCAACAATTAGCGGGTATTCATCATGCAAAAGTATGCTATGTGTGGATTACTTATAAAATATTTGAAAAAAATGATCGATTCGTAGAGGATTTTGTTTGCCCTCAATGAAAATTTACGTAAATATTCTTTTATTTTCAAATTTGTTATTGTTGTTATTATTACTATTTAATTAAGAGTGTAATTTGTTACCTGCTTTATTTTATGCAGAAAAATAAGACAAATAAAACTTGAGCCAGAATTTTAGTCTATTTGTGACTATTTTCAAAATGCATACTCATAATAGTTCTCGAAAACAAATTTGCACTTAATAATGCATTGTGCTTATGTATTAAAATTGATGTAAAAATTATGCGCTAGTTATTAATTTTGAAATTCTTACCGTCCCTTATGAAATTTTTCTATAGCTCGTTCAAGGGTATTATTGCCATTAAACAAACATAAGAGGAGGAAAATGTAATTAACCTATATTGAATAAACCATTGACCTTAATATTCGTTATTCATGATGGCTTTGTTTTTTCAACATGTAGGCTTAAACGAAGACTAAGTAAATGGAAAGCTACTCATGTGGTAGGTACTGCCTGCAAATAAGAAGTAAGAAGACCAAGGCAAACGTTCACATTCGGTTTTTCAACTAGAATGGACTCTTTTAATAGGACAAGAATTTTTTTGAAAATAACTTTTTAAATGGGACGGAAGGAATAATAACAATTCTCAGAAAGTCATTTATAAAAGAATTCTTAATCTGGTAAAGAGACTGTCACTGTGATCTCCAAATTAAGGCTTCGTTCTTTTCCATTACATTATTAGAAAATTATCATTTTCTTCTCTAAAATTTTATATAAAGAAACAAAACAATCTCATTTTCTACTCAATTTAAAATTTAAATTTTAAAATTTTTTCTCTAAATTTTCATTCACGTAAATTCAAAAAGTAACATAATAATTACATATTTTCTTCTTTTTTCTACACAAATCTACAAAAGAAATTTCCTCTATACAAATATTCTTTTCCTAAAACTAAAATTTTCCAAATTCGTAATCAAAAGAACGAAACCTAAGTCGTTGGTTAACAGGTCGTACGGGTTAATTCGTTGGATTTGACCCGCTAACCAACGAAAGAACCAAGCCACCTATTTCTCTATCTATATTTTAATTCGTTGACAATTAAGTGTATTATAATTTTCATTTGAAATAATGTTGCAAAATTTTCAAATATTATATTTACTCTAACAGATTTTTATCCCTTCAAGTAAGGAAACTGAATATTTACTTCTCTCTTCCCTTATTTCCAGCAATCACTTCCATCCGAGATAATTCTCCAATTTTACTGCTGCTGGAATTTTGCCTCTTGATTCACTACGGTAACAATTGAAATTTCTCCATGGCTGCCCATTTTCTGCTCTACCTTCCTTTTGCCCAAACGGACCCATTTTTTCCTTCTTTTAGCTCATTCCTTTCCTTCTTGACTCAGTCTCTAAACACCTGCTCTTGGCTTCATAAAAACGACAAATATACCAGTGAAAAACACCCAAGAGACGCTAAAATAAAACAACTAAAAGACACTCATTCAAGCCTCTGACCAGGTCACCCAAACTTCCAAGCTGAACCAGCCCTTGTGGTTCGATAAATACAAAAGTGCAGGTCCTTACAAGCCATACATGGCAGAGCATTGTGCAGTAAATGAACCATCAGAGTTTGAGGGGGACTCTTTCGAAGAAATCAGGGCTGGGATTAAAAGAACACATCAAGAATTGACAATAAAAATGGCTCAATTAGCTTTTAGAGAAGGAAGAAAAATGGAAAGCTGAAGAGAAAGAAGTACAACTACATGATAAATCAATGGAAGAATGGGATACAGAGCAAGAATTTGAATCAGAAGAAGAATTAGACATCATAGTAGACGAAGAAAAATTAATACTAGTGATCTCAAAAAAAAATCAAGAAGATGAAAGGATCATTTCTTATCTCGACCAATTCCATGAAAGGATTACATAACATTGGCTAGAGGATCAAAATGCTCCAAATAGTTTCTATTTCATTTCTTGATTTCTCAAAGTTTATTAGAGGTTTTTACCTCCCTTTATGTACCCTCTTCAAGTTTTTAATGAAAGGGGGAATACACCCACCTTTTAATTAATATATATATATATATATATATATATGGTCAGTGGGAGAGAGATCGTATTTACAGGAACCACGAACTAATTCCTCCCAGTAAAACTAAACTGCACTTTGAAAATTCAAGATATTAAATGCAGGAAAATTAACATGATTTAACGGAGAAATTATAGATGGAAAATGTTGCAACAAAATAATTTTTTGAACACTAATTAAAGAGAAAATTTATTGATGGTTCAATTTATTATTTTGTATTCATAACACTCGTCTTTTACGGTTGTGGTTCAAGGTTAGTACAAAGTTTACAAAAGATTTGAGTCGGAGACCTCCAATATTTTCTTTTTATAAGAAAAAATTTACACATAACTATTTGGTCCCTACAAATATAGAATTTTTAAAATTTTTTTTTTTTGGCAGCATGTTCAATTTATCTTGGTTATGGAACAACTTTCGAAGTAGAGGCGAAATTGCTTTTACTGGGCCTGAGGGAGGCTAATCAATTGAACTTGCAGGGAGTGGAGGTGGAGACAGATATTCTCTTGCCACTACTACAAAACATGCTATTGGAGGCGGGGGCATCGCAAAACCCGCCTCTAATAGCATGTAGTTAATATGGTTTGTCACATCTTTAAAGTTCTTTGGGTGAATCTTCATACCTTACGATAGATTTGACACCTTATGGATTCTCACGTATTATGCATGTTTACAGAGAGGGTAATTCAGTAGCGGATGGTTTGGCTAGAGAGGCAAGATCAAGTCGGACTACCTTTATTGGGGGAGTGTTAGACCTTTCTAGACGGATCAAAGGGCTTGCAATTCTTGATATCCGCTTGGTTCCATATCTTAGGATGGTTAAAGTCTGATGCAATTTTGTGATTTGAGAGTGAAGGTCATTATGTCTCCCTTATTTGTTTGTACTCGCAATTTTTATTTCAACAAACGGTCCCCAAACTGTCCAACTATTTAATCGACTATTCCAAAAAAAAAATATATATATACATATTTAATATATATATGTATATATTTTAATATATATATTTTGTAGTTAAAATATAAATATCTAAACCCTTCAATTATATGAGTGAAGATCAAACATTTAAGGGGGGTTATAGGAAGAAACGACAAAGACAACATAAAGAGTCAAGTAAAGGGGAATTAATTGCCGTGACTTTTGATCCATCTACGTGGAAAACTAATTCCGGTTTTCCTGATTCCAATTTCCATTATTGTAGACTAATTACCTACAAAATAAATACAAAAAAAAAAGCGATAATGCTAATGAAATCGGAGAGTGCTACACTTACCTTCAGGGTGAGCGACTCTCTATATATGTTGCAGACACATCAACAATTACATAAATAGTCTTATAAAATATTTGCAATAAATAAATAAATTAGTAGTGTTATGTTTATCTCTTCATTAAATGTGAGAGTTCATATCATATTATTTCTCTTTCTTATTTATTTCTTGACTCTCTCTTTCTTCTCTTTTCCTCTTATTTCTTATTGTTCTCTTTCTTTGGGTCAATTTTTTATTTTTTTCTTGTTTGAGGATTTCTTCGGTCAAAAACTTATCTAAAACTTAAGTTGACATTTAAAACTTATCTAAAATATACTGCATTCCTCTCATTTGATACTTAAGAAGTTAACGTTTCCTTTTCTTTTTTTTTTATAGTAAAAATATTATCACACATTTTTTTATTAAAAAAATCTTTCTATAACTAATGCATTCTTTTTCTATAACAAAATTATAATATGGGGACAGTTTGTTGTATTGTAAAAAAATATTTATCTAAACCTAGAAAAATAGTTTGTCCGCAAATTCATAATTCAGTGCATTTTTACAATAATCTCTCGATTACAAGAATTAAGTACTTGTTCCTTTTTACTATTTTTTAAGAAGCAAACAATAGATCAACAAATAAACTCGATTTATACATAAAAAGCTATACATGATAAGCCATAAATTATAGGTTATAGACGACACCTATTATTTAAGAAGCATGCAATACTTTTACATGCGGTACGCATTACTTTATACATACATGTGACATTTTGAGGCTAAATTTCATACTTTTTATTAAGGAACAAGTATATTACATGTTTCAGAAAAAAAAAAAAAAGAAAAAGAAAGAGTGTGTACAACAAAAAATTTGCGTCGGATGAAAGTTCTTGTGATATATTATATATAAAAGAGTTAGTTGTAAAAGCTGTTCGAAATATTTTAAAATTATAAATTGCCGCATAAACTTTTAATTTTAATATTAAATCATGAATATGCAGACGAAACATTTTTCTAACCGTAGATCAATATTCATTTATACTACAACAAATTTGTCACATATTATAATATTGTTGTAATTAAAACAGAAGAAGAATGCATTAAAAAATAAAGAAAGAAAGAAAAAGTCAAATAATTTTTACACAAAGAAGAAAAAAAAAGAAAAATTAAGACAATATCAAATTATATATCAAGGATCAAATGGGAGGATTGCAGTGATTTTTGGAAGAATAGTAAAAAAAAGGCTAAGTTGCAGGAAAGAGAGAAGAGAGATATCTAACCGACCCCATCTTGGCTAATGAAACCGATAGTTCAGAAGGGATTTTTCAAATCAGAATGCAAAGCCATGGAAATCTTGTGCAGTTCCCTGTGAGCAAGCAATCTCCGTACTATATATGCATCTAACAAGAATATTGGGACTAATGTTAGTCTGGAGTTGGAAGATGATGGACATCTCATCTCTATTTGATTAATTCCAGCGACGATTATATTCATTTTCTTTAAGCAACGACAATCAGTATTTGGTAAGTGTTCCCCATTAGGCATATGCGGATTCAATTCCTACTGCACTAAGATGGATGACGAAATGGAATGCAAATGTGTCCCTGGATTTGATTTTGTCAGCCAAGGAAACTCGAGCTCTGTCCACGGATAGTCCACATATCCAAGCGCTTCAAGTACAATTTTAACCCTCTAAAAATCATGGGGGCTGCGCATTTGGACGGATTCCATCAAACTAGAGAGCAATTTTGACGAAATGGATTTAGAGGCATGTTTTAGAAAGATGAGTAGCCAAACGCGCACTCCAAAAAAGATGAGTTATCAAAATTGAACATTGCAAATAATTAGGTATAAAAAGTAAAATATAATTTATTGAAAAAATTATTTATTTTATGAACATAATTTTTCTAGAAGGAAAAAAGTGTACAATTTTTGTACACTGCTTGATAGATTTCCGGAAAATGAAAACGCAACAACAGAAGACGTGAAAGAAATTTAGATAAGAGGTCCTAACATTTTTTTACTTTCTTTTGAATATACCAAACAGAATGTATACGAGATGAAACAAAAGTACAGTGAAGAAAATTTTTCAAACCAAAATTCCATAAAATGGCTAGAAATCCCAGTCTATAACAAAAACTTCATAACTAATCTCTCACAGAAAAATATATATATATATATATATGGGATCAAATCCTCTGTATTAGTGTATTACGTACATTTACCTTCTCACAAAGGTTTTGAATTTTTATCCCGTGTAAAACGGTACATGAAATACATTGATGCAAGGATTTGGTGTGGAAAAAACGTAACAAACTATCACATCAACATACAAGAAACTCCCACAATAAGACCAATTAAAAAAAAAAAAAAGATCAATTAAAACTCCCAATGTGAAGCTTAAAAAACAAATTAATGGTGACTATGAATAATGGAGAAGGCGAAAGAAGGAAGCTTTATGTCAATTAGCATTAAATTATTAAACAGTCATTCCACAAGTAGGCCTAATTAACGATGACCAAGTAAACTCCTTTCTTTTTTCTTTTCTTTTTTTTTTTTTGGGCGAAAAAACAAAAAGAAGTCCCCCACACAATTAATTTGTATTGAAATGGAATCTGGAAAAGATGAGATGAGAAGACCTTAAGTCGTCTCTCTAGCTTTGCAGTTTGGAAATTATGCATCATGTTGCTATTATAAGTACAACACAATTGAGGCTTTAGCCATGCAGATTGCAGAGTACATTAAACATAGTAAAATGGCAACACTTTCAAAAGTATTCCTCCTTCTTTTCTCCTTTCTAGCTCTCAGAAATGCTGCAGCTTCTGTTGAAGAGGCTGCAGCTCTTTTGAAATGGAAAGCCAGCTTTGGAAACCAGAACAACTCCATTCTAACTTCATGGCATTCTCAGAATTCCTCTCACCTCCAGAAAGGAAGTGATAGTCCATGCAATTGGTTCGGCGTGTCGTGCATCCGGGGTAGTGTCAACAGGTTGAACCTCACCGGTTCTGGCATCAATGGTACACTTCAAAACTTTCCATTCTTATCTCTGAAAAATCTTATGTATGTTGACTTGAACCTGAATGAACTCTATGGAAGCATACCACCTGAGGTAAGCAGCCTCTCCTCACTAAATTACCTGGATTTGTCTGTAATCAGTTTTCGGGTAGAATTCCTCCTGAATTGGCCTTTTCAGAATCTCCAAACTCTCCACCTAAATGACAACCGATTGAATGGCTCGATTCCTTTGGAGATTGGCCAGTTAGTTTCCCTCACTGATCTTGCTTTATCTAACAACCTTATTGATGGTCCTATTCCTGTTTCCCTTGGAAATTTGAAAAGCCTGACTCTTTTATACTTGTATAGCAATTCACTTTCTGGAATCATTCCCACTGAAATAGGAAGTCTTACCAATCTCAGTGAGGTTTACATGGATATAAATAGGTTAACAGGTCCTATTCCACCTTCTTTCGGTAACCTAAATAACCTACTCGTGTTGCATCTCTTCCAAAATAACCTATCCGGTTCCATTCCACCCGAGATAGGAAAACTGAAATCACTCCAGAGTCTGAGCCTGTATGGAAATAATCTTACTGGTTCAATCCCACCCTCATTAGGCAATCTGAGTAATCTAACTCGTTTGCACCTATATCAGAATCAATTTTCAGGTTCAATTCCCCAAGAGCTTGGCAAGTTGAAACTTCTCACTGATTTGGAATTAAGTGAGAATCAACTGAATGGCTCTATTCCTGCATCACTGGGCAGTTTGATTAACTTGCAAGTTCTATTTCTCCGAGACAACCAACTCTCTGGCAACATCCCACGGGAGTTGGGGAAATTGAAACAGTTGGTTATCTTCGAAATGGATACAAATCAGTTCATCGGTCCATTGCCAGAAGGCCTCTGTAGCAGTCAAACCCTTGAAAACTTCACAGTCAACATCAACAATCTTTCTGGTCCAATCCCAAAAAGCTTGAAAACTTGTAAAAGTTTGAAAAGAGCCCGTTTTGATCACAACAACTTCACAGGTAACTTGTCTGAAGTGTTTGGTGTTTATCCAGACTTGACTTTCATCGATCTCAGTAGCAATAAGTTCCATGGAGAGCTCTCTAGCAAATGGGGCAGGTGCAAGAACTTACAAACTCTTTTCCTTGCAAATAACAAACTTACTGGTCATATTCCTCCAGAATTTGGAAATCTGACTAAACTTGGTCGGCTTGATCTTTCTTCTAATAGTATATCAGGAAAGATCCCAAAGGAATTTGGGAAGCTAAAGTCTTTGGAAGATTTGTACTTAAACAACAACCAACTTTCAGGTGCCATTCCTCTGGAATTAGGCCTCTTAAGAGAACTTTTCAGTCTCAGCCTATTTGTAAACCTTCTAAATGGTTCAATTCCCGAAAGTCTTGGAAACTGTCAAAATCTGATCTCCTTGAGCCTGAGCAACAACCATTTATGCCAAAATATTCCAGCCCAGTTGGGGAAGTTAACTCAACTTACCCTTCTGGATTTGAGTAACAATTCTCTCACTGGAAGAATACCATCTGCATTGAGCAATTTGGAGAATCTCGTTACATTGAATCTCTCCCATAACAACCTTTCCGGTCCCATCCCAAATGATATTTCCAAACTTCACCAAACAGTCAACATTGATGTGTCTTTCAATGACTTAGAGGGTCGAATTCCTAGTGGTAAAGCTTTTGAAAATGTCACTTTTGAACAAGTCATGGGGAACAAATTGTGTGGCAAAATCACAGGTTTACAACCATGTGATACTTTGTCCAGGCATGTTGACAAGAAAAAGCAGAACATCACGCTTATGATTGTTCTCCCTCTTGTGGGAGCATTCGTACTTGTTGCTGCACTTTCTGGAGTATACTTTTGGTGTGAATCTAGAAAGAATACTCCAGGAGACAAAGACCTGGGTGAAAAGGGTGCAGATGTATTCTCTATATACTCATTTGATGGAAAAGCTCTGTATGAGGATATCTTAAAAGTCACAAAGGAGTTTCATGAAGCATTTTGCATTGGTAGAGGAGGCTACGGAAGTGTTTACAAGGCAAACCTTTCATCTGCTACCACGTTGGCTGTAAAAAGACTCCACAACTTTTCTGATACCGCAGATCGCAATGGTTTCTTCAACGAGATAAGGGCCCTGACAAAGATTAAGCATCGAAACATTGTGAAGCTTCACGCTTTCTGCTCCAGTGCTAAACACTCATTTCTGGTTTATGAGTACCTGGAAAATGGCAGCTTGGCCAAGGTTTTGAGCACTGACAATGATGCAAGGGATTTGGGATGGCAGAAAAGGATAAACATCATTCGAGGCGTTTCCCATGCCTTGTCTTACATGCATCATGATTGTTTGCCACCGATAGTTCATCGAGACATTACAAGCAACAATGTGTTGCTTGATTCAGATTATGAAGCTCATGTCTCGGACTTTGGCACTGCTAAGTTTCTGAATCCAGATTCATCAAATTGGAGTGCACTAGCTGGCACCTATGGATACATTCCTCCAGGTAATTTTTGTTATAATTTCCCTGTGTTCACTTATATAGATAAGTATATAGTATCCGCATGACATGATGTGGTCCTGTGCAGAGTTTGCCTTCACTATGAAAGTAACTGACAAGAGCGATGTCTACAGCTTTGGAGTTCTGACACTGGAAATACTCAAAGGGAGCCATCCTGGCGACTTGATTCCTTATCTAGTGTCTTCCAGACCTGTCAATATAGAACTCAAAGACTTGCTCGACCAGCGACTTCCGTATCCCTATCCAGATGATGAGGAGGTTCTGATATCAATCCTTGAAGTGGCAAGAGCATGCCTGAATGCAGATCCTCAATCCAGGCCGACTATGCACTTTGTTTCGACTTTATTGTCCAAGGGTGCACCCCTGCTGACATTTCTCGGTGACAAAGAGCCGGCCAGCTTAGAATAATTACTTTTGTCAGATGAATAAAAAGCAGTATCATCTCCAACTTTTAGGATTCTGCAAAAGGAAGCTAAGGGTATGGCAGAACTAGTCAATGTTTGCTGAATAAAAATGTTGTCATTTGCTTTCAGATTTACACTTGTACTTGATTGTTATTAGCATAAAATATATTTTCGACCCTTGATAATAGTACTGAAAAGCCATTCCTGCTCCAATTTAAGCGCCCTGGCCATTGATTCTAACCTTGATGCACTCAGAAAAGGGGGAAAAAAACCTTAGAAGAGGCATCTGATCCATATCAAAGCATTCCAAGAAATTATGTTCTTTGATGTAACCATCATTTGTCCAATTTAACCATTCTTAATTATTCTGTCTACAAAGTAAACCAAGTAATCTTCCAATAACGAGTGGAACAATGATTTTCTTTGTGAACAGAATAATACACATTACATTGGACACAGATAAGTAAATAGTTTTCATACCTTTGTAATACCCAAAATTTGAAAATTTGTTCAACTCGAGTCTCAGGAAGTTGCTGCACTAATTCAATGGAGGCACAGAACAGAGAAGTGACAGGTCACTGGCCCTGTTTGGCAAAAAAAAAAAAAAAAGAAAAAAAAAGGAACTCGTTTGTTAGCTGGTGCGAAATAATTAGACTATAGCCGCAAGTGCACGGCGTCGCAAAAAGTTATACCGTGGCAAGCACGGGTCGATCCACAAGGACTAAACACAATGCACAAAGTGAATTCTTAATGTGTTAATTTTCACTTGATTTTTTGTAAAAGATGATTTTAATATTGTTTTTGAGAATTATAGGAAACTTAAAAAGAGAAAACATGAAAGGATTGATTCAATTCAATTTCTAAAAGTGGGTTGGGACTAAAACTCAATCTACAAATTTCATTTCGATCATGCTAGTTTAAACTTGTGTGTGTGTGCGTGTAATGGGCTAGTAATTAATGTATGTGGCAAGCTAATTTACACATAATCACAACCAAGTTACTTAGAGTATCCCAATTCCCTCATTTACCTATGTTCCCAGGGTAAATTTTGGGTTTTGAGTCATTAATTTCAATTGCCTTTTAGCTTCCTTAGTAGTAGTAGTATATTCCTATCTAATAGATACTAAGGCCCTGTTAATGGTGGCTCATGTTTGTTAAAGGTTCATTCAAGACTTCTATCAAACACCTAGAGTGAAACTAGGTTAGCTAATTCTAGATTCACCATGACTCTTAATGCAGTAATAGAAACACTAATACAATACTAAACCCATTTCCATAAACACAAGTTTAACCTGCTAGCCAACTAAAGAAACCAACCCACCTATATCTTCAGCAATATATGAATATAGTAAGTTTTTAATATTTTAAAAATGAAGTGCAATATAATTTTCATTTGAAATAATATAGCAAAATTTTCAAATATAATATTTACTCTTAAGAGATTTTTATCATGTTTTATACCATTTTTTTTCTAGTATAACAATTGATATTTTGGAGCAGGGGCGTAACTACGTTATGAGTTGGTGCGACAAAATTTTTCTTTTTATTATATAGAATTTGAAAAATATTTGTATTTTATCCTTCCAAAAATGAAAATAATAAAGATAAATATTTATAACAAATAATTTTGCCAAACTAGACCTTCGAGACCTGGCTCCGCCACTGCTTCTGAGGAGTATGTAGGACCTATTGAGGTAGTGCTAATTGATAGCGTCTTCTCACCTGAATTCATGCATGGTTTCGAACATGAGAATGGTACAGAAAGAAAAAATAATAATAATAATAAATCACACAACTTAACTATTGATAAACATATTACAGTGCAGTCTTTCGGCTGATCAAACCATTTTACTTACGCTTAAAAATATTCCAGTTCAACACGGAGAGGCTTTATATTTATATATAATCAATTTCCACGACTCTTCTTCATTGATATGCAGTAAAAATATTCCATTTTTTTTTTGATCAAATGTAGACGAAATGGACTTGTCAACTGAGTTCCAGGTGGATCCCTGAAATTCAAAAAAGGCACTCATCAATCCATATGTTTTTGTGGAAGAGAGAATTAATTAATGAGAAGAGAGACTGAAATTAAGCGTTGGAATACAGGAATGAAGTTTCATATATATATATATATATATATATATATACTTCTCTTGAATACTAATTACTATACAGATCACCATGGATTCATCATATACTTCCAAACTAATTCTCCTCCTGATTCAAGTACTTATCCTATTTTTATCTTTCAGATGCTTCGGCTTCTGTTGAAGAGGCTGCAGCCCTTTTCAAATGGAAAGCCAGTTTTGAAAACCACAACAACCCCATTCTAAATTCATGGCAATTATTTCATAATTCTTCCAACCTCCAAAACAAAAGTGCTACTCCCTGCAATTGATTTGGCGTATCGTGCATCCATGGCAGTGTCCACAGGTTGAACCTCACAGATTCAAGCATCAATGGTACACTCCAAAACTTTTCATTCTCATCATCACTCAAAAATCTTACCTATGTTGATCTTAGCTATAATGAACTCTATGGCAGCATACCACCTGAGATAAGTAATCTCTCCAAATTGAATTATCTTGATTTGTCTTATAATCAGCTTTCAGGAAGTATTCCTCCTGAAATCGGCCTCTTGATAAATCTCCAAACTCTCCATCTAAGTGACAACCAATTGAATGGATCGATTCCTATGGAGATTGGCCAGTTACTGTCCCTTATTGAGCTTGACTTGTAGTCAAACTTTATTGATGGCCCTATTCCCCCTTCCTTGGGAAATTTGAAAAGCCTGCATTATTTATACTTGATTGGAAATTTACTTTCCGGTACCATTCCCATTGAATTGGGAAGTCTTACCAATCTTACTAAGATTGAAATGAGTGTGAACATGTTAACAGGTCCAATCCCACCCTCATTTGGCAATCTGAGTAGTTTAACTTTTTTGGGTCTACGTGACAATCAACTTTCAGGTTCAATACCCCAAGAGTTAGGCAATTTTAAGGTTCTCACTAATTTGGTTTTAAATTCGAATCAACTAAATGGTTTTGTTCTTACACCACTGGGCAATTTGATTAACTTGAAAATTTCTAGATATCTTAGAAAATCAACTCTCTGGCCACATCCCAGCTAAGTTAGGAAATCGGACTAAATTGGAAGTGCTTGATCTTTCTTCAAATCACATAACAACAGAGATCCCAAAGGAACTCGGCAATATGACTCAACTGGAAAAGTGTAGAATTGAAAGAATTGCAGCAATATTCAAGCAAGAAACACTAAGTTAAGAACAAATGAAGAGAGGAGTGAGAGAATTTTCTGAACTTCTATTAATCGAAGAAGAAGAAAAAATGGAAAAACTTGATTACAACAATCACCTACTGCTTATTTATACAAGTTCCTGAAGCTAAAGACTATAGATCATACAATGCACATCAAGTGCAGCTAATCTAATCTCTAATTGAATTTCCCTCCAAAAACAGCAACTTGACAACTTAGGAGATGACAGCTGCACTCCATTAACTTAAGCATGCTCTTAAGCATGATCCAAAAATATCTAATGAGATCTCACAGCTCATCAAGGTGGATCATGTTTCAATTGGATTTGATCTGCTGAGGCTTACCACTGCTACCAGTGTTGCTCCTCAGCTTCAGGTTCTGTTGCTTCTATGAGCTCAGCTTGGAGCCTTCTGTATGGTCATTCAGATGGTTATTCTACAAAAAGCTTACACTTTCTTCAAATCACATAACAGGAAAGATCCCAAAGGAATTTGTGTTTCAACTGTAGTATACTAATCTTACTTTAAACTACATAGCAGGTGAGATCCCAAGGGAATTCGGGAATCTGACTGAAGTGTATAACGTTGCTCTTTCTTCAAATCACATAACAGGAGAGATCCCGAAGGAATTTGAGAAACTAACTAAACTGTATTGGCTTTTTCTTTCTTCAAATCACATAACAGGAGGGATCCCAAAGGAACTTGGAAATCTGTCTATACTGAATCTTGTTGATCTTTCTACAAATCACATAGCAGGTGAAATCCCGAAGGAATTTGGGAATTTGACTGAACTGGCCGCGCTTGAACTTTCTTCAAATCACATAACAGGACAGATCTCCAAAGAATTTGGGAAGCTACAATCCCTTGAAAAGCTAAGATTAGACGACAACCAACTTTCAAGTGCCATTCCTAGAGAATTATGCCTACTACCACAACTTTATCATCTCAAGCTGTCCACGAACTTTGGAGACGCCAATCTGCTGGGAAATGCCCGTTTGGCGTTAAAAGGGGCTCCAACCCCAACACCAAACTGGCGTTTTCCCAAGCAGGTCTATAGTGCCCCGCTCCGCAATGCGATTTTCTCTTCTTTTTTTGTTTTTGTTTTTTAATTGTTTTTTAATTGCACATTAGTACTCCTTATTTTTTGTTTTCAGTTTAGTTTTATATTTTAATGCTTGTTATGCTATCCATTAATTATTATTTTTATTTCATTTTATTAATGTAATTGCTAAATAAAATTATTTTTGCAATCAATTTATTATGTAAAATTAAAAATAATTCATATATATTAATTAAAATACTTAATTAATGTCTTAAAAAACATTATTATATTTTGCGTGAAATTAATTAATTGTTGTGTTCATTGTATTGGATTAATACGTAACATTAAAGAAAGTTTGAGGCTATTTTGTAATAAAATGTAATAGTATACAAGTAATAAAAATGAATATAAAATGAAATATAAAAAAGAATATTCATTTTTAGTAGGAAGAATAGAGGGAGGGTTGGAGTGAAATTGTTGTCACTGATTTAAAATGGTAAAACACATCAAAATGGAAGGATAGTTGGAGATGCCCTAAATGGTTCAGTTCCTGACCTTGAGCTTGACCAAATTCAATTTTAGCCACAGAGTTCCAACCAACTAAAATTGCATGCTTTCTGCATCCAAGTGAAGTGTTTCCAATGTTTTTAACGGGTAAAAATGTATGTGATCATACTCTTTGTTTCATATTGTAATAATTAAACAACTTTATTTTCCAAAAAATGTACCCACGAGATTGAAATTTTAACTACTTATCTCAGTTGAGAGGAAGAAGAAGCAGTAGCTCCAATGTTAGAATAATTATAAACTGTACTCTCAAAAGGAATATATATTTAACTCAAAGACTTTAATGCAGTCAATATAACAGAGCTCAACATCCATAAAGTTATGTCACAAATTACACAATTTATCACCGCAGAATGCAATACACAAAAAGGAATAATTCCTCAACCACATCAACATTTTCCATAGTACAAAAATGAAAAACATCTTCCTTCAAATCTTCTAACATCGATCTTCAATCAAATAAATGGCCATCAGTGTTTCTCTTCCTTCTGAAACCAGTTGATTCATATATAGCATTGATCACCTGATGATGATACAGATTCGCTATTAATTATTAATGAAAGTTTCGAAACTGAATTTTTGACCAGTCTTCAAACCACAGCTAGGAAGAAACTCCTTATAAAAGGAAAGAAAGAAAACCACAGACATGGAGAGAAAACACCATAAAAGGAGAGGAAAATACCATAAACGGAGAGGAAAACACCATAGATGAAGACAACAACATGGATAAAATTCAAATCCAAACAAACAAAATACTCCCTCCATTCCATTAGAAGGGTATAGATCTTTATTTAAGTACAACTTATTATGGATGTCAAGGTACAATATTTAAAATACTTAATTTGTCACCATTTATTCCATTTATATCCTTACTTAGAAAGTCAGGATTAATTGTAGACCATACATAATTTTATTAGTAAGGATAAGAGATGTAAAATTATTCAAACTGGACCCTTCTAATGTAAAGGAGGGAGTAAAAGATAGATAGCAAAAGTAAAAGTAGAATTGTTTTCCACATCCTCGATTAAAGAGGATGACGGGGAAAGTGATGAACTTCAAGGTTTGGAGAGAGATATCGAAAAAAGAATTGGTTAAACAATAGGCACAAAAATCACAATATATGAGTGAGTTCCTACATTTCAGCAACCCAGTGATATGGGGGATTTTGTTGTAATTATGCTGATATATTTGTGCTATTATTGAGTGTTATCTGCACTTATTGAGGTATTTTTAATGCACGAAACTTTTTAATGGTTCGGATGTTTGTAATTTTTAAAATTATAAGAACTAATTTGTAGTTTGGCCAAAATTCGCAGAGGTATATGAAATTCATCCAAAATTAAAAGATTAAATATTTTAAAATAAAATTGAGTAAAAATTGCACATTCTAAGATATCAATATATATATATATATATTGATATCTTAGAAATGTGCAATATATATATATATATATATATATAAAAACTTTAGCAACAACTTCTTTATATGTCACAAGACAATATAAACGCGTTTGATTTGAATTTAGAAGATTTATGAATTAAGTAAATCAACATGAATAACAAATTTGGGCGACGATGCTTCTAAAGCTCTTGTTGCTTACAATCATCGTTCACTACTACAAAACATGTTATTAGATGCGAGTTTTGCGATGCCCCCGCCTCCAATACAAGCGCCTCCATATTGTTGGCACCCGCCTCCAATAAGAGTATTGGAGAAGGGTACTTCGAAACCCGCCTCCAATACGCAGGTGTTTCGAAACCCGACTCCAATATTGTTATTGGAGGTGGGTGCCAACAGTATGGTGGAACCCGTATCAGTGGCGGGAACATCGCAAAACTCACATCCAATAGCACGTTTTGTAGTGGTGAATAAAACTAAAGGTGAGAGAACGTACGTTTACTAGTACTAGATCTAATTATCCAGTCGATTCAACCAAGTTTCAACAAGCTTGAAGAACAATATTAGACCATATACTATTTTCTAGTGATTGTCTCTGTTGCATTGCGTATTTGGAGGAGGAAAGAGAAAGTGAAGGAACAAACGATAAAATATTATTCCATGTGTTCCATGAAAAGAATCAACCTTGACTAATTTACAACTTATTATGAATGTTAAGGTATAATACTTAATTTAGGTAGGCTGAACAAAAATATTCACAAATCATGTCAAACCGCATCTTCAATCTGGAACCGATCCAAAATTTTGGACGGATCGGAACTGATATTAATCCCCGGTCTGAGATCGGTTTCAGATTTTTGTTTCGGATTATCTGAAACCGACCCTAACTTTATCCCTACGGAGTATACAAGCCCATTGCTCTGTCCCTGGTCTCTGGCCGTTGTTCATTTCCCGTCGTCGTCTCAAATCCGTATTCTGATATCTTTCGGATTTTCACTAGTGTCGTCCTTGTTAACGGGTTCGAGACTCCTTGAAGTGATGCTTCCTCTTAAATTGCTTGACGCAATGGTTCACAGTTGAAGTCGTACCGTCCAAGAGGTTTCTTTTGGGTTATGGTAATTTTTCATTTTTGTTCTTTTGGGTTATGTGCGTGTCTGGTGGCATGAATGGAAAGTGAAGTATGAAGAATTTTGTTAAAATATGTTGGGGTTGGGTTTGGTTCACCTAAATTGGGTGACCCATTAACCACTAACCCATTTGGGCCATTTGAAATTCCTTCGGCCCAAGTCCACTTTGACTCACTTATCCCATTGACCAAACAAATTGAATCAAGTGATTCAATTGTGAGTGTGCTGAGTGACCGACGGCCGAGAGAAATAGACCGGGAGAGAGAAATTGAGGGAGAAGGAGAAAGAAAGATTTGGGGATCATTCTAAGGTTCTTGTGAGGTAAAGATAGCATTCTTTAACCCAAGATTGGAAGTCAATTTGAAGCCTAATCTTCATGAAATTGTAGCCTTGTGTTCCTCTCATCTAGCCCTTCGAATCCATCGGAGCAATTTCTCATTTTCTCTATTTTGGTGAGATCCTTCTAATTTTACTTTGGGTAAAGTTAAAATTAGAAGATGTATTGTTGATTATTGTTGTGTATCCATCTATTTTGTGAAGACTCTTGTGTACCCATTATTGATTATAGTGGAGATTTGACTGGACTAGGTCCCTTGGTTTTTTTTTCCTCTTTGGGTTTCCACGATAAAAATCCCGGTGTCATATTCTTGTTTACTTTTATGCTTATTGTGTTGTGATATTTAGTATTTCTATGATTGCCTATTTTATTACCCGTTTGAAAAGATAATATTGGACTAGGTTATGACTCTGCTAGTAGTGGTGATTGATAAATCCTTTCTCTTTGCACAACAAAACAGTAATGGCGGAAGCATCTGGAAAAATTGGTTTTGAAAATTCTTCACTGTAATTCATTAAAGCTTTGCTTCAACCTGTTCTTGTAGAGAAAACCAGTCACAGTAGGTTTTTCAAAGCAAGAAAAAAGGTACGGAATGAAAAAAAAAAAAAAAGGAAACAAAATCCGAAAACTAACCCAAAAACCATTGTTTCGGATTAAAACCATGCTTTCGGGTAAAAACCAATCCTAAACCGTATCCTCGGATTAAAATCCAAAACCGAATTCGAAACTTCGATTTCGGATTCGATAGTGATTTTGTTCAGCCCTAAAATCAGCTAATTTAACATACTTTATTCCATTTATATCATTCTTTATTAAGTAAGAACTAATTGTGGAGAAGTAAAAAAAATTGAAAGTCAACTTTCTATTGGAATAAAAAATAATTTTTAAAATGAATCCTTCTAATGGAACCGTGGAACATAAATTATAATGTAGGCTGAATGACATGTTTTAATAAAATAATTATAAACAATTATGTGCGACTCATTTCATGCTATATCATGGATTTAAAATTGTAGTTATCCTATTTTTTGCATGACTTTTTATCAGAGGATTAATATCGTACTAAATTTAAAATTGTTAGAGGCATTTTTGGGGCCAAAGTAAAACCTCAGTCAATGGCAAATTGACCACACATATTTGCCATTTCTTTCTAACTACGAGTTAATTGTGTAGATCACACATTAACATATTAGTAGGGGTATTGCAATTTTGAAAAGAGTAATGATAAACTATTCAACTAATTCATCTCAAATCATGTATCTCAACTCATGTGGCATGCATTCATTGGCCACTTATATGATATTAATAATTATTTTATAAAATTGTAACCAATGATTGCATGCCACATGAGGTGAGATACATGATTTGAGATGAATTAGTTGAGTAATCTATCATTACTCAATAGAAAAATATAAACAAAACTTACTATTGGGATAAAAAAAAAATTTTAAAAATAAGACTATTTCAAAAAAAACATATATATTTATACAAAACATCCAAAGTTTAGGATGAGCGTCTTTCTTGATCAACAAAATCAAATTTATCACTTTACCTATTTCACTAGAAGAGTCACGGTTCTAATATTAAAAACAATATAATATGATCTTTTTAGTGGACCGTGTACTACTACTTTTTTAAAAGAGTAAATTACATATACTCCCTTGAAATTACTCGAAAGTACTATTATTCTCTCTAAGTTTTGGAAAACTATTCTTATCCCTTAAATTTTCAAAAACATTTCAAAAACAAAAATAAAAAGACTTTTACAATTGGCTGAGGTGAATATAATTTGATCATGTAGAGATTAATTGTTTACCACAAATCTCAGGAAGTAAATAATTGAGAATTATAGAGAGACGACTAGGAGGGTCGACAGAGACATATCACAAAGACTCAAGTAAACGGGCAGCTATAGATTAATTAATTGTATCCATGTGGAAAATAAATTGCCTTGAATTTTAAACTGAATCGCACTCAGAAGACTCGCAAGACTTTGAACTTTGAACTTGGAAAGTTGCAGGCTACTACACTACAAGTTCATCACTTTGAGCCATCTGGAATACTGAAACGTAAAATGAAAACCACCATGGATGAATCTTACACTTCCAAACTACTTCTCTCGATCCCGCTCATCCTATTTTTATCTCTCTGTTGGATCATTTTAATAAAATTCAATTTTATTAATTTAAATCAATTTAAGCTGCCGTTTTTATGTATTCATTTCATGAGTTTCTTATCTTTAATATAATGCTTAAAATATGCATCAGTTTAGTAAACCTTTAATATCCGTTTTGCATCCATTTAGCATTGTAGATTATGAGGTTAATTTAATTCCATTAATCAATTAGGATTATTTCTCATGATTTAAAACCGTTGCCAACATTCTTTAAGCTTCCTTTTTTGCTGATTTATAATTGAAAGACAAATTAAAGTCTTTGGATATGTATAGAGCTATATATATCTATGAAGGAACAAGGCAGATAGAGGAAGAATAAAAACAAAACAGTGAGATTGATTTTTTTATATTCTTTACAATCCCTAAAAATATAGCTTTGACAAGATTAAAAACAGGTGTTAGTAAGAGTTGACAATTCCTAATAGTTGTGCAGATTGTTAGGAAACACAACTTGTGTCTTGGGCTGTTGTATCCTGGGATGACAAGTCGCGTTGCTCTACTGCACTAAAGTTGATACTTTGTAGAGGGCTTGAATCATCTAAAGAGCGAAAGATCCGCACCTCAGCTTGTCTAACGTTTAACCGTTTGTTCGTTGTGTTTGTTTCTATTCTTTTGCAGGTCACTTGGACTGTTGGGAACAACACTCTCGGAAACACTTCCGCTTCTGTTGAAGAGGCTGCAGCCCTTTTCAAATGGAAAGCCAGTTTTGGAAAATAGAACAACCCCTTTCTAAAGTCATGGCAGTTGCAGAATTCCTCTTCCAGCCTCCAACAAGGGAGTGGCAGCCCCTGCAATTGGTTCGGCGTGTCGTGCATCCAGGGAAGTGTGAACAGGTTGAACCTTACAAAAAGAGTAAATGCACCGGCAGATTGGCTTGCCAAGCAAGCAAGTGCTACCCAACAACAGACTTCCTATACCCCTCAGGACTTGCCTCGGGCGTTAGGGGGCTTTGCCTCCTGGACAAGCAAGATGTACCATATGTTAGAGTTGTCTGGCATGGCTAGGAATTCCTCTTGGAACGTTGATTATTGCATTGGCATGGATTGCATTCACTTCACACAACGCCTTGTTCACGATGCTATTTCTAGAGGTAAGGCTCATTACGTCCCCCTTCTTTGCATGTATTCTTTTTGCGATTTGCAGCTTTTAATAAGAGGGTAACCAATCCTGCCAGCCACTTAATCGGCTGTTCTTAAAAAAATAATAATAAAAAATAAATAAATAAATATGTAGACCCTAATAAATAAATAAATAAATAAATCTATGCCCTTCAATTATATTAGTTAAGATCAACCATTTAGTTGGAGTATAGGAAGAAATGACAAAGACAACATAAAAGAGTCAAGTAAACGGGTATTAATTGCCGTGACTTTTGATCCATCTACGTGGAAAACTAATTCCGGTTTTCCTGTTTCCAATTTCCATTATCGTAGACAAATTCCCTACAAAATAAATACAAAAAGAAGCGATAACGCTAATGAAATCCAAACAACCTCTTCCACATTAAAGAAATTACTGATACCGAGTTAGTGTCCGAACAGTTGTAACGCATAGTGGACTATCCAGAGGTCGGAGTTCGATACTTATATAGTGAAATATTTACGTATCTCCCACGTCGTTCTTCTCCTCTCTACAACTACTGCCTTCAATGTAATAGATAACAGGACTATGAAATATAATTATGCATTATAAAAATAAAAATAAGAACTCAAAATCAACAATTAGCGGGTATTCATCAGGCAAAAGTATGCTATGTGGGGATAGCTTATCAAATGTTTGAAAAACATTATCGATTCATAGAGGATTTTTTTTTCCCTCAATGAATATTTACGTAAATATTCTTTCATTTTCAAATTTGTCGTTGTTATTCTTATTATTTAATTAAGAGTGTGATTTGTAACCTGCTTTATTTTATGCAGAAAAATTAGACAAATAAAACTCGAGCCAGATTTTTAGTCTATCTATAACTGTTTTCGAAATGCATACTCATAATAGTTCTCGAAAAGAAATTTGCAATTAATAATTCATTGTGCTTATATATTAAAAATGGTGTGAAATTATGCTCTACTTATTAATTTTGAAATTTTTACTGATCCTTATGAAATATTTCCACAGCTAAGGGTATTATTGCCATTAATCAAACATAAGAGGAGGAAATGTAACTAACCCTACATTTAATAAACCGTTGACCTTAATACTCGTTATTCATAATAAATTCGTTTTTTCAACGACTAAGTAAATGAAAATAAAAAAATCACCACACCTTCAAATTAACCGGAAAAATTAAAAAAAAACAAAAACAAGGTAGTAGAGGAACCGGCAACTGGGGATCGAGAAACATGAATGATAAAGCAAGCAGACAATGTATATTAACAATTCTCAAAACGTCATATATAAAATAATTCTTAATCAAGAGACTGTCTCTTTGATCTCCAAATTAAGGCTCTGTTCTTTTCCATTACATTACAGAAAATTATCATTTTTTTCTCCAAAATTTTATATAAAGAAACAAGTTCTAAATTTAAATTTCAAAATTTTTTCTTTAAATTTTCACTCATGTAAACTCACAAAGTAACGTAATCATTACACGTTTTCTTCCTTTTCCTACACAAATCCGCAAAAGAAATTTCCTCTATACAAATATTCCTTCCCTAAAACTAAAATTTTTCAAATGGGTAGTCAAAAGAACGAAACCGAAGTCGTTGGTTAACTGGTCATACGAGTTAATTCGTTGGATTTGACCCTCTAACCAACGAAAGAACCAAGCCACCTATTTCTCCAGCTATATTTTAATTCGTTGAAAATTAAGTGTATTATAATTTTCATTTGAAATAATGTTGCAAAATTTTCAACTATTATATTTACTCTAACAGATTTTTATCCCTTTTCACACATTTTTTTTTTTTTCTCATTAGAATAACTTATAGTTTGGGGTCGATCGATTAAGGTAGTGCTAATTGATAGCGTTTTCTAACTTGAATTTATGCAGAGTTTCGAACCTTGTAGATTGTTAGGAAAAATCGTTTCACGATCTTTTAACCACTCATTAGGCCTCGCACAGATGATAAAGATACACATAAAAAAAAAATCACACTATTTCACTATTAATAAAGACTAATATCACCGTGCAGTTCCGGTTGGTAAAACTGTTTTACTTATGCTTAAAAAGATTCCAGTTCAATACGGAGAGGCTACAAATTAATAGTGACGATTGGCCATTAGTGGGACAAAAATCTTTGGTCAAGATTTTCGTAGGTTAGATTTGGACCTTTGAATTGTCAGGGCTTCTTCCCTCTGTTCTCATCCAAAATATAAATATAGAAAAATTACTTGTGGAGAAGGGAAGAATTAATAATTGCAATTTTGGAGCAATAAATTTTGAGTTTATAGTTGCAGACTTTGTTGTAAAACTTAGAAATCGTCGGAAATCACCCCAGAAAATGTGTGGCGATCCTGATCATCATAGATAAAGAATTCTTAATCTGATCAAGAGATTTTGTCTGTGATCTTTAAATGAATTTGTTGGTTAACCGGGAATTAAGGTTAGTTCAGCAGATAGTTTTTGCTAAACACTTCTCGTATGTCGCAGCGTTAATTTTCACCGAGAGTGAGAAAATGTAAGAGTGGAACTCAATGGGCCTCAATTCGAAGAAAAAAAAAACGTTGATTAGCTGATCATGCATACGAGTTAACTCGTTGGATTTGATTCGCTAACCAACGAAAGAAACCAACCCACCTATTTCTTCAGCTGTATTTGAATAGGGCCGGCCTTGAGGGTGCGGCACATGCGCAACTGCTCAGGGCCTAAAAGAATGGTGTCCCGATATTTTTTTTTAGTAATTATATATATATATATATTAAAATTCACCTAATTATTTAAATACTAGATAAACTAGGTGAAAAAATTATAGTCTTTTGAAGGACCATTTAATCATTGGATTTGACCTATGCAATTGAGTATGTAATTGCATAGGTAATTTATACAAGGCCAAATTCAGGGTTGAATGGTCCCTTTGAAGAGATTATTGTCTCACCCTGTAAAATATAATAGTATATTTTAGGGGCCGAGATATTATAAAACTAATTTCATATATTTAATAAAATACTATACATAATTTATTAATTAATTTTAGATGTCAAATAATGTAATATTTACTAGCTCAATATATTTATTAAAAGCCACATATTTAATGAAAGCCTAAAAAATTTTATTCATTCATTTAATGGGCTAAATATTATAGTACTACCTCTATATATTTATCAAAATCCACATATTTTATTATACCACACAAAAAGTTTACTAATTTATTAACTAACATGATTACAATCATTTTTTATATTTTATTGAAACCTTACACATTCAATTAGTTTTTTAGGTTACAATGAAATTCCAAATAATTACATTTTTATCTTGGTGCAAGAGACTTTCAAAGTGTGTATTATGGGTCTACAACTTGCTCGGACAAATAGTAAATATTAAATTATTGTCATATTCAAAGTAAATTTTTAAATTTTTTACATTTAATGGTTTATTCTGTAATGTCAATTATAGTTGGAAGGGTGATTAATAGTAATTCATTTTTATCACCAGTAGTTTCTAATGCATTACATTTGTTAAAAACATACTTGGAATTTTTTGTATAGCACAAATGTTGAAAAATTTGACAATTATCTATTCAATAAGAAATTTTAAACAATTTAAAAAATATAATATATTATAAATGATTTTTATTCTAAAAAAATTTTAAAATTTCATTCTTTAAAAAAAATTTTAAAAAATGGAGGCCTTTTTTAAAATGAAGTGTTAGATAGTTTTCATTTGAAATAATATTGCAAAATTTTTAAATCTTATATTTACTTTTAACAGATTTTTATCACTTTGTATGTATTTTTTATATTATAATAATTGATACTTCGTGGTACGTATGATCGACTGAGGTAGTATTCTTATTTCTATTAAATAAGACGGTAACCAATCCCACTTTTAATTATTAAAAAAAAAAAAAAGTCTGTATGTAGTATTCTTCCTTCTCATCTGTAGCTTCTTCTCAGAAACCGTACGCTGGCTCATGATCTTCATTATGGGCCTTTTATCACTGCAGGCGGGGTAGGGGGAGTGGAGTACCGATGATGTTGTTGGGATATGAGGTCAGTTAAGTATAATCACACTTTAAAGATTAATATCAAAATGCGGTTAAAAATATTCCAGTTCAACGCGGTATATATCTAATCAATTTCCACGACTCTTCTTCATTGATGTGGGTAAAAGATTTAAATTTTTTTAAATTCAAAAGTGGACAAAATGGCTTCACTTGTCAAGTGAGTTTCCAGTTGGATCCCTCAAATTCAAAAAAGGCATACATCCATCAATATGTTTTGTGGAAGAAAGAATTATTTAATTAATTAATGAGAAGAGACTCTGAAAATTAATTAATTAATTATATATATATATATATATACTGCTCCTGAATACAACAAATTATACACATCAAATGAAAACCGCCATGGATGAATCTTACACTTGCAAACTACTACTCCTTATCCCACTTATCCTATTTTTCTCTCTCAGAAACACTTGGGCCTCTGTTGAAGAGGCTGAAGCCCTTTTCAAATGGAAATCCAGTTTTGTAGACCAGAACAACGCCTTTCTAGATTCATGGAAATTGCTGAATTCTTCCAACCTTCAACAACAAAGTCCTAGTCCCTGCAATTGGTTTGGCGTGTCGTGCATCCATGGTAGTGTCAATCGGTTGGAACTCGCAAATTGCTACATCAATGGTACACTCCAAAACTTCCCATTCTCATCAATTAAGAATCTTATGGTTGTTGACTTGAGATGGAATGAAATCAATGGAAGCATACCACTTGAGATAAGCAATCTCTCCAAATTGAATTACCTTGAATTATCTTTTAATCAGTTTTCAGGAAGCATACCATCTGAGATAAGTAGCATCTCCAAATTGAATTACCTCGGCTTAGCTTCTAATCTGCTTTCAGGAAGCATTGCTCCTGAAATCGGCCTCTTAAGAAATCTCCAAACTCTCTACCTCACTCACAACCTATTGAATGGCTCGATTCCTGTACGTGGAGATTGGCCGATTACTATCCCTCACTGAGCTTCATTTAGCTGAGAATTATATTGATGGCCCTATTCCTGCTTCCTTGGGAAATTTGAAAAGCCTGGCTTTGTTATACTTGTTTAACAATTTACTTTCAGGTACGATTCCCATTGAAATAGGAAATCTTACCGATCTCGCTGAGATTGAAATGGATACAAACAGGTTAACAGGTCCGATTCCATCGTCATTTTGTAATCTGAGAAATTTAGATACTTTGTATCTATCTGAGAATCTACTTTCAGGTTCAATTACTCCGGAGTTAGGCAATCTGAAATTTGTCACTGATTTGGAGTTAAGTAAGAATAACCTCAATGGTTGTGTTCCTGCATCATTGGGAAATTTGATTAACTTAGAATATCTATCTCTCTCAGAAAACCAGCTCACTGGCTATATTCCTTCAGAACTTGGGGATCTAACTAATCTAGAATTGCTTGATATTTCTTCAAATCACATAACAGGAGAGATCCCAAAGAAATTAGGAAATCTGACTCAACTGAATTTGCTTGGTCTTTCTGCAAATTACATAACAGAGGAGATCCCAAAGGAATTCGGTAATATGATTGAACTAGTTTCGCTTGATCTTTCTTCAAATCACATAGCAGGTAAGATCCCTAAGAAATTGGGGAATCTGACTAAATTGGAACACCTTGATCTTTCTTCAAATCACTTGGCAGGGGAGATCCCTAAGGAATTCGGAAAGCTACAATCTTTGTACGGGCTAGAATTAGACGACAACCAACTTTCAGGTGTTATTCCTAAATAATTAGGCTTACTACCAAAACTTGTTCATCTTAAATTGTCCATGAACTTGCTAACTGGTTCAGTTCCAGAAATGTAGGCGAATGCCACAAACAGTTTCCCTCGAGAGTGGTGATTATAAAATTTTTGAATTTAGTGAAATAAGCTGATTGTACATATATAACAAAGTTCCACGTGAAAAGGAGAATCGAAACCATAAGTGCACGCTGGGAAACTTATGACCAAGACTACTTTGAGGAAGAAACAGAGAACTACATTATAGGGTCAAAAAAGCACGAGCCATCGAATACTTATTTTGAGCATCGACTTCGAAAGCAGTCTAAAGTAGATTATAAAAAGTTAAACAAAATAGGCTACAAAATGTAAACATTGTGTTTGATTTTCATTCTTTTTTTTTTTTTTTACAATCAATAAAATGGGTAACCAGATCCAAGCCTAATTTTAAAAATTAAAAAAAAAACGAAAGGAGAATCGAAACCAAAAGTGCACGCTTATATGCATCAACATGAAGTGATTTCAATTTTCTTTGTTTCAGATATTAATGAAAGACTTTACTTTGTAAGTTTAAAATTGAAATAAACAAGAACATAGTACTAGAAAGTAGCGGATGCTATAGCACATCAATCCAGTTCTCATCACTCAGATCAGAGGCTAGTTGGTTTGCAAATTAATGGGACTCTTCGCGCCCTTGTCCAATTGGATAGGGAGGCGGTGCCCAATATTAGATTAATCACAATTACTTAAGGAATAGTACTCATGTATAGGTTTGGTTAAGATCTTTTATTTTTTCTATTCATTTGATGCATTTGTAACACTGAGGTGATGTTATTAAGTACCCCTCAGTACATAATTTTTCACCTAAATTAATAAAGGGTCACCATACCCCGAACTCACCTATTTGTCCAGCTATATACAAATATACTAACCATTTGGGCTACTAACAATACTTCATTGTCTCAAGCAGTCCGTGAACTTGCTAAATGGCTCAGATCCAGATGTAGGTAAGTGCTAAAAACAGTTTTAATTCCTTGAGCTTGAGCAAATACAGTTTTAGCTGGTGTTCCAATCGACTATAACACAGTGGTGGTCGGAAAAGGAAACTAGTAAAATAATCTTACTGGAAGTAACAAAGCTCCACGTGAAAATGAGAATTGAAACTAAAAATGCACGCTTCTACGTCCACAGAAATTTCAAACACTGCAAAGTGTGAAATGTTAGCAGACTCACATTCTTGGAATATTCAACATATCTACCGGGAGGCAAACTCAGTTGCACATGCTCTCGCAAAGCAGGCCAGCACCAGTTGAGGCTCATCCTCGTATTCCGCCACCATACTACCCCTTGGCATCACGGGTCTAGTTAGTTTAGATCGGGATGCTGTCCCGAACATCAGGCTAGTCAAAGTGTAATGATTTATATGATCGCATCATCTGCATTTTGCATTTTGCACATCAGAGAAAGGCTCATTAGGTCCCTTCTCGCCAACTTTTTTCAATTTTATTATTAATAAAGGGTTACCAGGAAAAAACAAATGTTGGCAGACATCAACAATGTAATGTTATTGGCCGAAGTACACAGAATAGTTTGTATAAATAAGCCAAGCTTACACAATGCAGTACAAAAATAAAACTGTTAGTGTATAGATTAGCCCAATGGGCTTAACCCAGTATCCTACTTGTACTACTTGTACTATTGTACTACTTGTACTACACCTAGTGTACTGCTTGTACTACTTGTACTACACTTAGCCTATACCTAGTCTATATATAGGCTCTCTTTGTACACTGTTATACACACATTAAAATCATTGTTCAACAAATCTTTTCTTTTATATTTTTATCATGGTATCAGAGCCAGCGCTCTAATTCTTTTGGTTCCTGTGGATATTTCTGGCGTTCTTCCGCTGCCCTCATCTTCATCCGGTAATCCGGTCAGAAGAATAGTCCCGCCGTCACGCCCATAACTCTTTCCAAAACTCGGTCTCCCACGCGCCCAACACGCGCCGACAGCCGGTTCTGTGCCTGACACCACGCGCTTCACGCGCCTCGAGTCGCCTCTGCACCACCAGCGCACGCCTGCCACTTCAGCAAACATACATCATATGGCTCAACAAAGTGATCGTGACATCATACGTCCTATCAACATTATGTTGGATGGTCCTACTAACTATCATGAATGGTCTCAGAATATGACTATTTTTCTCAAGGGTCGTAAACTGTGGAGATATGTGACTGGTTCAATTCCTAAGCCGGTACCAAACCCTAAGTCCAAAGACATAGCTGCTGAGGAGTCTTCCACGACTACTGTTACAACAGATGATTATGAAGATCGCCTAGAGGAATGGGAGAGTATTAAGAGTAAGATCTTGTCTTGGTTTATTAATACCTCTATTCCCTCCATTCATAATCTTCTTCCTCGTCTTGAAACTGCTGAAGCTGCTTGGAAATTTTTGGCCAATCGCTATAATTGTACTAATGATTCAAGCTTGGAGTTCCAAATTGAATCAAAACTTTATCAAATGCGACAAGAGACAGGTCAGTCCATTTCTGATTTTTATTCTCAGACTTCTACTATGTGGGAACAACTCTCTGCTGCAAATCTTCCACTCGTGTGTCCTACGGACATTGAGCTTTTTGCCAAATATCGGGATCGCCGTAAATTTATGCACTTCATGATGGGTTTGCGTGAAAATTTTGAACCTACTAGGGCTTCTCTGCTTAGCCGCTCTCCTACTCCTTCTCTTGATGCTGCAGTGAAGGAGCTCATATCTGAGGAAAACCGCCGGCCTGCCTATCACATGCCATCATCTGACCATGTATTGGCTACACCATCTCCACAGCCTCCCATTGCTGCACTCACTGCTCCTCCACGGATAAACTCTGGGCGTCCCACCTCTCAGTCTTCCAAAGGTATTCGCTGTGAGTTTTGCCGTGCTAAAGGGCATGACATCTCCGTTTGTCGCAAACTGCAGAAATTTATGCAAGAGCAGAATAAAGCTTCTCTTCCTCGGGCAGCTGCTGTATCTCCTTCTGATCCATCGGTTCCTACCGGCCCACCTTCGACTTCCTCACTTACTACGGCTGATATTGAGGCAGTTGTTCAACAGGTTTTATCCCGTACTTCCACTGCCCTATCTGTCACCTCAGGTAACCATTCTTGGTTTTTTGATACTGCTTGTTGTAACCATATGACTCCTGATGAATCCCAATTTTCTGATAAGGCACTCTTAGAACATCCAATCACCATTTACACTGCTGATGGAACTCCTATGCCTGTTAGTCATAAAGGAACAATCTCTTCTCCTTGTTTATCCCTTAGTGACACTTTTCATATCCCAAAGTTATCCCTCAATTTGCTATCTGTTGGCCAACTTTGTGAATTAGGCGTAGATGTTCTCTTTACTAATCATGGTGTGGAAGTGCAGGATCCCCGGACAGGTCAAGTGCTTGGGACAGGCCGTAAGGTTGGTCGCATGTTTGAGGTTCATGACCTGAAAATTCCTTCCCGAGTCGTTTCTGCAGCTGCTGCCACTATTACCTCCTCACCTGATCTATGGCATGCTCGTCTTGGTCATCCATCCTTATCTCGTCTTCGGCTGTTGGCTTCTCAAGGTCATTTAGGTTCGGTTCAGTTTCAAAAATTTGATTGTACTTCTTGTCATTTTGGCAAACAAACAAAATTGCCCTTTAATAATAGTGACTCATTTTCTTCCGCACCCTTTGATCTTATACATTCTGATATTTGGGGTCCTGCACCTGTTCCTACTGAGGGGGGATCTAGATATTTTGTCATATTTGTGGATGATTTTTCTCGATATACTTGGATTTATCTGCTTCATCATAGGTCTGAACTTGTGTCTGTTTATCAAACATTTCATAACATGATTCAAACACAGTTTAATCGCACTGTCAAAGTTTTTCGATCAGATAATGCTCAAGAATATAATGATAAGTCTTTCCTATTCTTTTTAGACAATCATGGTACCCTTACTCAGCGGTCTTGTCCTTATACCTCCCAACAAAATGGTCGTGCAGAACGAAAACATCGTCACATTCTTGATGTTATCCGTACCCTTCTCATTTCTGCCTCTCTTCCTGAACGTTTTTGGGGTGAGGCTGCCCTCACTGCTGTATACACCATTAATCGCATCCCTTCACCAACTACACACAACAAATCACCATTTGAGCTTCTCTATGGTCAAACCCCTGACTACTCATCTCTTCGGGTTTTTGGTTGTGCTTGCTTTGTCTCTCTTCCTACTTATGAACGAACAAAGGTCCAACCTCGTGCTCGTCTCTGTTGTTTCCTTGGTTATGGTGTATCTCAAAAGGGATTTCGCTGCTATGATCCCATTTCTCGTCGTCTTCGTGTCTCCCGTCATGTTGAGTTTTGGGAACATCGTCCTTTTACGAGTCTCCAGCAGTTTCCTACATCCTCTTCCTCCGAGTCTCCCATTTTTACTGATCTTCTTCTCCCTCTCTATCCTAAACTTGTGGAGGATTCTTCAACATCGGCTGCCTCTCCAGACGACTCATCTACGGTTCTGTCCTCGGCACATGACCTGCCTGTCTTGGATCCTGTGGCACCACCATCTCCTGAATCTCTTGATGGTCCAGAACTTCGTCGTTCCACTCGGGTAAGCATTCCTCCCTCTTATCTCTCTGATTATCACTGCTCTTTTGCCCTTGCCACCCTCTATGAACCTCGCACCTATCGTGAGGCACATACTGACCCTCTTTGGCAGCAAGCTATGAATGATGAACTAGATGCCCTTAATAGAAATCACACTTGGGATATGGTTGATTTGCCTCCTGGTCAGACTGTAGTAGGTTGTAGGTGGATCTACAAGATCAAGACCAAGGCTGATGGATCTGTTGAACGCTACAAGGCTCGCCTAGTTGCCAAGGGTTTTACCCAACAGTATGGCATTGACTATGAGGAAACATTTGCTCCTGTTGCTCGCCTTACATCTGTCCGCTGTCTCATTGCTATGGCTGCTGTTCGCCGTTGGCCTCTTTATCAAATGGACGTGAAAAATGCTTTCCTCAATGGTGACCTTAATGAAGAAGTGTACATGCAACCACCCCTGGTTATCCACATTTAGGCAGTCAAGTTTGTCGTCTTCGCCGTGCTCTTTATGGCCTCAAGCAGGCTCCTCGAGCTTGGTTTGAAAAGTTCAGCTCAGTTGTTGCTCAGCAGGGTTTCACTTAGAGTCCTCATGACACTGCTCTCTTCGTTCGCAAATCCTCTGCTGGTATCACTCTTGTTCTTCTCTATGTTGATGATATTATTATTACTGGAGATGATTCTGCAGGTATCCGCTCTCTCCAGTTCTTTCTCAGTCAGCATTTTGAGATGAAAGATTTGGGCACTCTCAGCTATTTTCTTGGGCTTGAGGTTACCTCATCCTCTGATGGATACTATCTTTCCCAAGCTAAATATGCTTCTGATCTTCTCTCCAAAGGCGGTATCACTGACAACAAGACTGCTTCCACTCCTTTGGAATATAATGCCAAGCTCACACCCTTAGACGGTGAACCTTTATCTGATGCTACTCGCTATCGTCAGTTGGTTGGTAGTCTAATCTATCTCACTGTTACTCGTCCCGATATTTCATATGCTGTGGGTATGGTTAGTAAATTCATGGATGCCCCTCGTTCTGTTCACTATGCTGCTGTTCTTCGGATACTCCGATATGTCAAGGGTACACTTTATCATGGTCTCCACTATTCCTCTCAGTTTTCACTTGAGCTTCATGCTTATTCAGATGCGGACTGGGCTGGTGATCCGACTGATCGATGCTCTATCACAGGCTTCTGTTTCCTGTTGGGTACTTCTCTTGTCTCATGGCGTAGCAAAAAGCAGGAAGTTGTTTCCCGTTCCAGTACTGAGGCTGAGTATCGTGCCCTTGCCGATACCACCTGTGAGCTTGTCTGGCTGCGCTGGCTCTTGGCTGACATGGATGCTCCACAACCCATTGCTACTCCTCTTTATTCTGACAATCGTAGTGCTATCTACATTGCTCACAATGATGTCTTCCACGAACGTACCAAGCACATTGAGATCGACTGCCACATTACTCGCATGCATCTCAAGAAAGGCACTCTCAAGTTATTCTCCATATCATCTGCTGACCAGCCTGCTGATATTTTCACCAAATCTCACCCACCTGGTCGTCTTCGAGATCTTATATCCAAACTCCAGTTGGCTTCCTCCTTGCCACCTTGAGTTTGAGGGGGGATGTTAGTGTATAGATTAGCCCAATGGGCTTAACCCAGTATCCTACTTGTACTACTTGTACTATTGTACTACTTGTACTACACCTAGTGTACTGCTTGTACTACTTGTACTACACTTAGCCTATACCTAGTCTATATATAGGCTCTCTTTGTACACTGTTATACACACATTAAAATCATTGTTCAACAAATCTTTTCTTTTATATTTTTATCAAAAACCAATATGGTTTACATTTTAATGCTCATTTGGTTATATTTTCTATAATCTACTTTAGGCTATTTTCGAAGTTGATGCTCAAAATAAGTCTGTGCTAGCTCGTGTTTTTTGGGACCTATAATGTAATATTCTTTTCTTCCCCAAAGTCATCTTCGTCATCAATTTTCCAGGGGCCATAAGCTGCCTCCCCTTCATCTTCTTGGTCTTCGTCACTACGGTTCTTTGATGAGTGTTGTACAGACGATGTGGTTGTTGTATGAGTATTGTGAAGCTCTTGTTGCTTACAATCATCACTAAAATTTGAAGGTCAGAGCATAATCATCCACTCGATCAGCTCTATTCTACCAAGTTTCAACAAGGTAGAAGAACAATAGACCGTGGTTACTCCATTTAGACCATTTCTTTCTAACTACGAGTTAATTGTGTAGATCACGTACACGTTATCACATTGGCAAATGTATTATAATTTAGAATAATACAAACAAGACTTTCTATTTGGATAAGAAAATGTTTTAGAGATAAACTATTTCAAAAAGCAAATATTTGTAGAAAACATCCAAAGTTTGGGATGAGCACGTCTTTCTTGATCAGCTTGAATCAAATTTATCACTTTACGTGTTCCATTAAAAGAGTCACGGTTCTAATATTTAAAACAATATAATTAGAAATATGATTCTATTTAGTGGAACGTGTAGTACTACCTTTTTTTAAATAGTAAATTACATCTACCCCTTTGAGATTACTCGAAATTACCATTATTCTCTCTTTAACAAAAGTATTTTTATCCTTAAAATGTTCAGAAACATTTCAAAACAAAAAGACTTTTTTGATTGACCGAGGGGTGACTATAATTTGATCGATCGAGCTATAAGGATTAATTGAGAATTGTAGAGAGACCATAGTTTCTAAAATCCGATCCTACGATTCGAAAATACCAAGTCCATCCTAGCTCGATTATAGCCGATCTTCAAAAAAATTGCCAAAATGGAAAAAGAAGAATAGTTTTTATAATTTATCAGTAATTTTACAAATAAACATTTTGTGTAGGACTTTACGATCTTACTATTCCGGTCCTACACCTAAACTGATTCCACGTGAGATCTCGATTTTACAAAAGTGGGTATTAATTAGGCTTAAATCCTTTATACCATCATGTGTTTGTTAGTTTGTTTGACATTTGCTCACCTGTGTTTTTTAAATACATCTTTTACCCCCTTTGATCACTAGTCAACCTTTTAAAATCCTATAAAGACATTCATGGTTTCCATTTTATTTTAAAATTAATTTTCACATGTATTTCAGCATATTATATTTCTAAAGTTTATCTTTTCCGTTTAAAATGTAATAGTCCAATTTTAAAAAATGAAAATTATTATTTTTATTTCATTAAACATCTTTCTTTTTTTTTTATATTTTACAATAACGAAATTTTACATGTGTAGTTTGGTATTTATTTAGTTATTAACTTTTGAATTTAAAATGAAGAAAGTACTTTTAAAATGTCAAATGATGAGAAAATTTAAAATTTTAAAATATATTACATTAATTTATTTGAAACTGATAATGTATTTTTATATTTATTTCAAAATTTATAGATGATTTTTTATGTAACATTTACATTGTTGGTTGGTACAAAATTTATTTTATTGTTTGTTTGAAATTGTAAAAAATTATAAAATGGAAAATTATTTTTTAAACTTTATAATAATATATTGTTGAATTAATTTCTTCTTTTTATTATATACTGTCTTCGTTTTAAAAAAGAGAGTTATATTTAAAATTACATTTTAAAACTCATTAAAATTTTCTCACTATGTTCTAAAATTAAAATTTTCATAATTTAGATAATATATTTTTGACATTTAAGTGAATATATTAATACATATTAAAATTTTTCTATCTAGTCAAAATTTTAAAATATTTTAATTCACTGGACTTTTTTTTTATATAAATTATAAAAGAAACTTAAATACAAACGAACAAAAATAGTGAAAATTAAAATTAAATAAATTGTAGCATTATATATTTTAAGAATAATATAAAAAAATTTGTTCAAAATATAAAATATTTAAATAAATGTAATTATTATGGTAAAATAAAGTGTAAGGGCATGGATGTTTTTATTTTCTTTTTAGATGGTTGACTAGTGGTCAAATGGGGGAGCAAAAAATGTACTTAAGAAATACAGGAGAGCAAATATCAAACACACCAACAAACATATTATAGTTTGAACTTTAAAGGATTTAAGGCTATTAATCATACACAGAGAGACATTGCCCTTAATTTTGTTAATATACGAACGAGATGGAACGCGCTGGTCATGAATGGCGACAAGGATGGTCGACAAGACATCAAAGACTCAAGTAAACGGGTCGCTATAGATTTAATTAATTGCTATGACTTTAAATCCTTGTGGAAAACAAATTGCCTTGACTTCCAAACGCACTCAGAAGACTTTGAACTTGGAAAGTTGCAGCTACTATAAGTTCATGACTTTGAGCCATACGGAATATTCAAACGTAAAATGAAAACAACCATGAAAACACCAAGTTCCAAACTACGTCTCCTGATCCCTCTTATCCTATTTTTATCTCTCGGAAACACTTGGGCTTCTGTTGAAGAGGCCGCAGCCCTTTTCAAATGGAAAGCCAGCTTTGGAAACCAGAACAACGCCTTTCTAAAGTCATGGCAATTGCAGAATTCTTCTTCCAGCCTCCAACAAGAGAGTGGCAGCCCCTGCAATTGGTTCGGCGTGTCCTGCATCCAGGGAAGTGTGAACAGGTTGAATCTCACCAATTCTAGTATCAATGGTACTCTCCTAAACTTTCCTTTCTCATCGCTTAAAAATCTTATGTATGTTGACTTGAGCATGAATGAACTCCATGGCAGCATACCACCTGAGGTAAGCATCCTCTCCTCACTAAATTACCTGGATTTGTCTGTTAATCAGTTTTCGGGTAGAATTCCTCCTGAGATTGGCCTTTTAGGAAATCTCCATACTCTCCATCTAAATGACAACCGACTGAATGGCTCGATTCCTTTGGAGATTGGCCAGTTAGTTTCCCTCACTGAGCTTGCTTTATCTGACAACCTTATTGATGGCCCTATTCCAGCTTCCCTAGGAAATTTGAAAAGCCTAACTCTTTTATACTTGTATAACAATTCACTTTCTGGTACCATTCCCACTGAAATAGGGAGTCTTACCAGTCTTACTGAGGTTTACATGGATATAAATTGGTTAACAGGTCCTATTCCATCTTCTTTTGGTAACCTGAATAACCTAACCGTGTTGCACCTCTTTGAAAATTTCCTATCCGGTCCCATTCCCCCCGAGATAGGGAAACTGAAATCACTCCAGAGTTTCAGCCTGTTTGAAAATAATCTTACCGGTTCAATCCCATCATCATTGGGCAATCTGAGTAATTTAATTCTTTTGCACCTATATGAGAATCAACTTTCAGGTTCAATTCCCCAAGAGTTAGGCAATCTGAAGCTTCTCACTGATTTGGAATTAAGTGAGAATCAACTAAATGGTTCTGTTCCTACATCACTTGGCAATTTGACTAACTTGGAATATCTATTTCTCCGAGACAACCAGCTCTCTGGCTACATCCCACCGGAGTTGGGGAAATTGAAACAGTTGGTTATCTTCCAAATGGATACAAATCAGTTCATCGGTCCATTGCCAGAAGGCCTCTGTAGCAGTCAAACCCTTGAAAGCTTCTCAGTCAACATCAACAATCTTTCTGGTCCAATCCCAAAAAGCTTGAAAAATTGTACAAGTTTGAAAAGAGCCCGCTTTGATAACAACAGCTTCACAGGCAACTTGTCTGAAGTGTTTGGTGTTTATCCACACTTGACTTTCATTGATCTCAGTGGAAATAACTTCCAAGGGGAGCTCTCTAGCAACTGGGCTATGTGCGAGAACTTGCAAACTCTTCGCCTGGCAAATAACAAGCTTACTGGTCAGATTCCTTCAGAATTTGGGAATCTGACTAAAATGGGTCGGCTTGATCTTTCTTCGAATAGCATATCAGGAAAGATCCCGGAGGAATTTGGGAAGTTGACATCTATGGAAGTTCTCAATTTGAACGACAACCAACTTTCAGGTACCATTCCTGCTGAAATAGGATTGCTCTCTGATCTTCTGTTTCTCAACCTTTCCATGAACTTTTTGAATGGATCGATTCCTCAAAACATAGGAGACTGCAAGAAACTAGTCTCCTTGGGCTTGAGCAACAACAATTTAAGCCACAGTATTCCAGCCCAGTTGGGTAAGCTATCATATCTCACTCTTCTAGATTTGAGTCACAATTTTCTCACTGGAAAAATACCATTTGAAGTGAGTCATTTAGAAAGTCTTGAAATATTGAATCTTTCCCATAACTACCTTTCTGGTAAGATCCCAAATGTTTTCTCCCAAACTGTCCATATTGATGTATCTTTCAATGACTTAGAGGGTCCAATTCCTAGTGGTAAAGCATTTGAAAATGCCACTTTTGAACAATTCATGGGGAACAAAGGATTGTGTGGCAATATAAAAGGTTTACAACCTTGTGATACTTTTACCAGGCCTGTTGAGAAGAAAAAGCAGAACATCACACTTATAATTGTTCTGCCTCTTCTGGGAGCACTCATACTTCTTGCTGCATTTGCCGCAATTTTCTTTTGGTGTGTGCCTAAAAAGAAAACACCAAAAGAAGAAGACCTAAGTGAAACTGAAAAGGGTGAACATATATTTTCTATATCCACACTTGATGGAAAAGCTTTGTATGACGATATATTAAAAGTGACAGAGGAGTTCAGTGATAAATTTTGCATTGATAAAGGAGACTCTGGGGGTGTTTACCAGGCAAACCTTCCATCTGCTAACATGTTGGTGATAAAGCAACTCCATGTCTTTTCTGATACCACAGATCATGATGGTTTCCGAAATGAGATAACGACCTTGACACAGAGCAAGTATCGAAACATTGTGAAACTTCATGCTTTCTGCTCAAGTTCTAAGCACTCATTTCTGGTTTATGACTACTTTGAAAAAGGTAGTCTGGGAAAAATTTTGAGCTCAGAAAAAGAAGCAAAGGATTTGGGATGGACAAAAAGGATAAATATCATTCGTGGCGTGTCTCATGCCTTGTCTTTCATGCACCATGATTGTTCCCCGCCCATAGTTCATCGCGACATATCAAGCAACAACATATTTCTAGATTCACAAAATGAGGCTCTTGTCTCAGGCTTTGGTACAGCTAAACTTCTGAAGACAAATTCATCGAACTGGACTGGACTAGCCGGTACCTATGGATACATTGCACCAGGTAACAGATTCATAAATTTCCTCTCTATTGTATCAATCAGAAATATGAACTGCATTCATAAATTTTCTAATCATTCGTGACCTTATTTTCGATTGCAGAGCTTGCTTACACAATGAAAGTAACTGAGAAGTGCGATGTGTATAGCTTCGGGATTCTGACAGTGGAATTAATCAAAGGGAGCCATCCAGGAGACCTGATTCTTCAGCTAATGTCTCCCAGGCCTGTCAATGTAGAACTGAAAGACTTACTGGACCAGAGACTCGAGTATCCAAATCGAGAAGATGAAGAGATTTTGATATCAGTGCTCAAAATAGCAAGAGAGTGTATGACTGTTAATCCATCATCCAGGCCTACAATGTTAAGTGTCTCAAGGGTATTGTCAACTGGTGAACCATCTCAGAAGCTTCATGGTGACAAACAGCAGGCTTAGTTTCTTAGATTATAATATGTCTTATGTATCCAATAGCTAAGTATATATGTTGATGTTCCTGTAAAATGATGTTATCTCAGTACATCCCTAAATTGATGTAAAAATAAAGGCATGCCAGGAAGTTTCGAGTTCAGATTTTCTATCTTATTCTGTCCGGCATTACCAAACTAAACTTAACTTGCGAAGAACCGATCGAGATGTGGAACCAATAGCACCTCCAATTGCAAATCTCACAACAATTGTTGATGCGCAGATCGTACCAAATTCGCACGAAGAGCCCATTGCAGCAACGACAAACGCAGGGACAGTGGCGACGCTAGCACCAATCTCGCGCATCCACCGCCAACGTGCGCTCCGATGCCGCCCCAACACCCAGTAATCTGCGCGCAGACACCCAGCGCGCAGGACGCCCAACAAGTAGCCTCCCAGAGCACCACTACATTGGACCGGAACCCGTTCGACAAATTGCCCCAGAGACCCAGTCCAGTGTAACTTCGCGAATTGCCCACTTGCCACAAGATTCAGATGTCCACATCGACGCATCCCCAATATCAGTTAACGGCCACACACCAAGTGTTCTTCCTTCCCCCAAATCCATGGAAGCCACGGTAAAGCGCGTCGCGGAAGAAGTTACCAAATTCCACCCCCAATCTACTAGCATATTGGGGTCCAATTCCAAGACACTTAAGCCTACTAAGCCATTGTGGTCCGATGTCTTTCAAGATGCTCTTGAAGCCGCTGCTCGAATCTCCCTAAACTCTATAAGTCTTTGATAGTCCCAAAATTGGAACTACTCCGCAAGATTTTCACTCGGGTTGTTGCACATAGGATGTCGGGCCCCCAGATATTCAGTTCATGGATCATATGTTGGCTAAGCCTCACATTCCAACCACATTGTTTGCATCGCACTCCTCACAAGATCGTAGTGATGAAAACCAAGAAAATGAAAGGGAGGCGGCTTATGACCCTTGGGAAACTGATGACGGAGAGAGCTTTGGGAACACAGAAGAAAATTACATTATAAGACCCAAAAAACACAAACTAGCAAAAACATACTTTGAGCATCAACTTTCAAAAATAGCGTAAAGTAGATTATAAAAGTTACAAAATGGGCAGCAAAATGTAAACTCAGATGGTTCTATATTTTATTTTTTCAATTCCCTCCGTTTCATTAGAATGATCCATCTTGACTTAAATACAATTTATTATGAATAACAAGGTACAATACATAAAATAGTTAATTTGTCATGATTTGTTCCATTTATATCCTTACTTTAAATATTTCTTAAACTTGACCCTTCTAATGGAACGGATAAAGTACCTTTTATTTCTGCAAAATTAATAAAAATAAAACAACTTGTCACTCACTTATATATTACCGCAAGTGAATTAAAAAGTAAGTTTATTTTGCTATTGTATGTCAGAACTAGTCAGGAAGATTTGGATAGAAGATACTGGCTCTAAAGATTCCAGAATTTGCTCATTGAAATCATCTTATAACTTTTTACTCTTCTTTCTCAGCAAGTCTTTTTAGTATTAAACTATTCATTTTTACAGTTTCATTACATTTTTTACATTCATAAACTTTTTTTTCAAAAATATATTTTTAAAACCATCCCTTAAAACATAATATTGAACAAGCCCTTGTTTGGGAAGAAAAAGGTCTTGTTCAACAACGAAACGAGGGAGTATTTGGTATCAAAGTGCATACCTTGAAGGCTTCAACTTTATCCTGGCTACTGGGGAGTCAATTCCCTTGGGTTTGCGCTAATTCTCCTTAATTGAAAGAGATTTCCTTTACCCTTTTCTTCACTAACTTCTTCTCCATCAAGAGCTAAGGAGCCGCCGTGGCTGCTTCTTTTGGTCTTGCCTCTTCTTCCCTATGAGTTAAAAGTTTACGATTTTGAAATAATTTAGTTGAGCAACTCACTTAAATTGTAGCCCCAAAATCTTCTCGTTTTCCCTACAGAAATAATACCGGATGGCTGCTGTTCTCAACTAGCTAGTCAATGCAAATATGTCAACGATTTTGATGAATGATTGTTTCATACATTTATTGCTTTCTCCTTTTTTTTTTTTTTTTAAATTTTATATTGTTCACGTGAACCCACCTCTTTTTTTCCTTTTTTAAAAAGGTTGATACTCAGGAAGCCAAAAATAAAATTTTTTGCTTATTTGCAAAATAGGATGTTCAAGAAAAATATGAGTAGCAGCATGATACACCTTTGTAAAAAGGGGAAAAAAACTAGAAAATAAAAACAACACCGCTGGACTACTAGAGTGATACGTAGTTTTAAAGTATCAATCTTATGTGGGAGTATAGCTAAACTTAAAAAATAATAGGTGGTGAATACATACAGTGAAAAAACTAAGAAAATTCTCTCAGGGAATGATGTGCCAACCACTTGGAAGAAGGTCATTGGATAATTACAATTAAAACTACTTAGTAGTTATTGCCACTTATATTCTACATCTAGGGTTGGCCAAAAGGTCAGGGCAAGCCCAGGGTCCAAAATAGTTAGTAAACTATTATGTAATAGTAGATTTAGTTTATAATTATTTTAGTTAATTATAAGACCAAATTAATTTGTATATAAAATGTGTTAACGTAGAAGTGTGCCTTTTTTCCACATGAGAGCCCAAAGAATTTTTGTTTTGGTATAAAATTTACTGCACTTGTTTCGTATGAAAAAAAAACATTATTTGGAGCCTTTTTTTATTGTTTTACCCCGCGATGACCTGCCTTGGACACACTATTCCCAGTGTCTCTGAGTTGGTCCACGGTGTGTATCATTTTCTATAATAATAATAATAAATTGAACGCAGCTGTAGGGGCATGTGCATCCGTGCGCATGCGACATGTGTCATCCACATTCCAACTCATGTATAAAATAGCATTCTATGCATAAACCCGCTTCATGTGAATTTTTTACTTTTAAAAATATTTGTTAGGTGTTGAAATGATGGACAAAATTGTCCATAATTGTAATGGTTATATGATCCTAACTATGCATCTTTAACATATCTTGTTTCATTCAGATATCATGGGACCTAAATGTTCAATTTGTAAAAGTAAAGGACTAAAAAAGTTGATTTCAAATGTCGAAACAATGAAAACGGCATATTGAAGGAACCAAAATTGGATTTTTAAAATAGGACTTTCTCTCTGTGACCAGCCAATATATATATATGTTTGCCCCATTAATATGTTGATATCGTATGGAATATACTATAGTCATTAATTTTCTTAAGATGATAATACCCTTCAACACAAGTCAAAAACGAAAAAGACAATTAGTAAGTGACAACTATCTTGTGAATATAACAACCAGAATTTGAAACCCTCGACTTGTTCGTTAACTTGTGTTGGGTTTACTAAATAACACAAATTTTATTATTGCTTGCATTTTGAATGTAAGGGTAAGCTGGAACTTCCAATGAAAAGTCATAGTTGTTTTTTTTTTTTTAATTCAAACTTTTCTTCTTTGACCATATACTAAAGTGGATAAAGTGTATTTCAAGATCAGACAAAAAGTACATAATTTATAGTGCTAGAAGTTTAATGTAATTAAGCCTTCTAATTATTATAAATGTTTCTCATCTAGAAGAAATTTATAATTCAAAAACTTGTATCAAGTTTTTGCTGCACGCGGTGCATAATTTATTATTTTATTGTTTTTAAAGAAACACGTGACAGTTTTCCTTTGAAGAGAAAATACCGAATTTAGCATCAAACATATCGTGTGTATGTTATCATGTTCGCAAATTCCCGTTTAGCTGATTTCAATTTCCATTATTGTAAAGAAATTGCCTTGACTTTTAAGATCAATGCAACCAAGTCAGCATTTGAATATGTTTGGGTGGAAGAAGACCGAGAAGACTTTGAACTTTGAAGTTAAGCATTGAATATATTGTATATGGTATGAATAATGAAGGGATCAATAAGGAAGCTGGTTGCTATAAGTTTATAACTTTGAGCCATATGGACTTAAACCAAAAATGAAAACCACCATGGATTCATACACTTCCAAAGTACTTCTGATCCCCTTATCCTATTTTTGTCTCTCAGAAATGCTTCAGCTTCTGTTGAAGAGGCTGCAGCAACCCTTTTCAAATGGAAAGCCAGTTTTGGAAACCAGAACAATCCCATTCTAAGTTCATGGCATTTTAAGAATTCTTCCAACCTTACACAAGGAAGTGCTGGTCCTTGCAATTGGTTTGGCGTGTCGAGCCTTCAGGGCAGTGTTAGCAGGTTGAACCTCACAAATTCAAGCATCAATGGTACACTCAAAAAACTTTCCATTCTCATCACTCAAAAATCTTAAGTCTGTTCGTCTGAGCTATAATGAACTCTATGGAAGCATACCACCTGAGATAAGCAATCTCTCCAAATTGAGTTACCTTGATTTGTTTTCTAATCAACTTTCAGGAAGCATTCCTCCTGAAATTGGCTTCTTAAGAAATCTCAAAACCCTCCTACATAACAACCGATTGAATGGCTCAATTCCTGTGGAGATAGGCCAATTAGTGTTCATCGTTAATCTTGGTTTATCTTGGAACACTATTGATGGCCCTATTCCTGCTTCCCTTGGAAATTTGAAAAGCCTAACTATTTTATATTTAGTTAACAATTCACTTTCTGGTCCTATTCAACATTCTTTTGGTAACCTGAATAACCTAACCGTTTTGTATCTCCCCCAAAATTACCTATCCGGTTCCATTCCATCCGAGATGAGAAAATTGAAATCTCTTCAGGAGCTGAGCTTGGATGGAAATAGCCTTACTGCTTCAATCCCACCATCATTAGGCAATCTAAGTAGTTCAACATTTTTGGCCCTGTATCAGAATCAACTTTCAAGTTCAATTCCCCAAGAGTTGGGCAATTTGAAGCTTCTCACTGTTTTGGAATTAAGTGAGAATCAACTCAATGGTTCTGTTCCTGCATCACTGGGAAATTTGATTCACTTGGAATATCTATCTCTCGGACGAAACCAGCTCTCTGGCTACATCCCAGCAGAGTTGGGGAAATTGACAAAGTTGGTGGTCTTGCCAATGGATACAAATCAGTTCATCAGTCCATTGCCAGGATAGTTATTTAGCAGTCCAACCCTTCAACGCTTCTCCATCAGCAACAACAGGCTCTCTGGAATGCCAAGAAGCTTGAAAACTTGTACAACTTTGATATATGCCAGTTTCGATAACAACAACTTCACAGACAACATGTCAGCTGAAGTGTTTGGTGTTTGTCCAAATTTGTTTTCCATCGATCTCAGTGACAATAATTTCCACGGTGAACTCTCCAGCAACTGGAGTATGTGCAAGAACTTGCAAATTCTTCGCCAAGCAAATAACAAGTTTACTGGTCAAATCCTCCTGAATTTGGGAATCTGACTAAACTTGGTCACCTTGATCTTTCTTCTAATAGTATATCGGAAAGATTCCAAAGGAATTCGGGAAGCTAACTTCTATGGAAGATCTGTACTTAACGATAACCAACTTTCAGGTGCCATTCCTGCAGAAATAGGATTGCTATCTAATCTTTTGTTCCTCAACCTGTCAAGGAACTTTCTGAATGGATCCTTTCCAAAAGAAATAGGGGACTTGAAGATACTAGTCTCCTTGAGCTTTAACAATTTAAGCCACAGTATTCCAGCCCAGTTGGGTAAGCTATCTCATCTCACTCTTCTGGATTTGAGTCACAATTCTTTCATCGGAAAAATACCATATTGCAGTACTAGTGAGTCATTTGGAGAGTCTTGAAGTATTGAATCTTTCCCATAACAACCTTTCCGGTAACATCCCAACTACTTTCTCCTTAACTGCCCAAATTGATGTATCTTTCAATGACTTAGAGGGTCCAGTTCCTAGCTTGTTCAATGCCACATTGAACAGTTCATGGGGAACAAAGGATTGTGTGGCAACGTAAAAGGTTTACAGCCTTGTTGATGCAGAGCATTCGGATTTGGCGTTGGCGTATATGGAGGTTGGATCGGAAAAAGTGAAATATGGATTTTTGTGTTTCCGTGGCCTGGGTTGTTTGGAAACAGGCCAAGGAACAAGACTCATTGCTATGCCTTGACTTACCACGCTTTTTGGCCAAATTCTATCCTTTAATATCTTTTGATTAGAACATCATTTTTAGGTGCTGTTTTTTCCATTATTATTGTTTCCTTTTGTAGTTTGATTCCATGTTGGTTTCGGCGAATTTTCCTTTACTGTCAAATTTCCGAATTTTGCGTATTTTTGAGTCCGAATGCCTGTTTACTATAAAAAGGGTGTGTCATCCCCTGTAGTACTCAATTTTGATTATTTAATAAAATTCCAGTCGATCTGATATTTTCCTAATTTCTGCTATCCTTGTGTTGATCAACTAATATTGGATGTACGTTTGACTGCAGTCGTGAGCGATCAACAGCCTCTCATAAGATTTTCTAGTTTTCCAGTACTAAATATGTTTCATAATAAACTTCCGCTACTGTTACTTGTGATACTTCTTCCAAGCATCGTGAGAATAAAAAGCAGAATATCCATAGATGCATTTACTTGAATTTTCTTTTGGTCTGTGCCTAAAAAGAAAAAACCAAAAGAAGATGACCTGAGTGAAACTGAAAAGGTTGCAGATATATTTTCTACATCCACACTTAATGGGAAAGCACTAGTGTATGAGGATATCTTAAAAGTGATCATATATAGTTCATCGCGATTCGCGACACATCAAGCATCAACATGTTTCTTGATTCACAATATGAAGCTCTTGTCTCAGGCTTTGGTACAGCAAATCTTTTGAAAGCAGATTCGTCGAATTTGACTGGACTAGCCGGCACCTATGGATATGTTGCACCAGGTAATTAACAGATTTTGAAAATAGATTGCCAACAAACGCTTAACTCTTAGCTCGCATGCCAGCAAACTCACATATATCAAACACATGCACGACGGTTCTCAACACACCCATTGACTGTAGGTCTGGGAAACAGATGATGAAGAGGGCGAGGATGAAGAAGAACGATGTATTCTAGGCCTAATGCGCTCAAAAAACCACCAAACACCTATCATGAGTATTACCTTAGGTGAAAGTTGCCTGTAGATTATACCAGTAGATTAAGAAAAAAAAAAAAAAATCATTTCTTGATGATTGACTCCTGTAATTCCATACCAGTATGTTCTTTCTTCTTATACAAATTTTAACATTCTGAAACAGATTAAATATTTAGTTATGTTATCTTAGTTTTAAATATCTTAGTTTTAGTTTGCAGCCTGGGCAGGCTTAGTTTTAAATATCTTAGTTTTAGTTTGCAGCCTGGGCAGGCTTAGGCTCTGTACAAAAGGACCCTTTTCACAGAGTCCCTCAGTTTCTTTTCTAAAATTAATTGTTAGGTAGAAAAATGATATTTTTTTATAATTGTTCTTATTTGTATAATTTCACAATAAATGTAAAAAATTAATTATCACAGTTCAACTCCATGAATAATATATATTTTTATTTTAAGGGATCCAATTTTTGCATCGCCCAAACTTGTATCAGACTTGTCAGGTTGTTCGACACGCGTTTATTTTTAGAAGTTTTAGAAACAAACGATACTTTTTTCCTAAAGACCGAGTATTGAATATTGCATAAAAAGTAGCACGTGTATATTATAAAGTATCACACATAGCCTCTAATGTATCGTGTATCGCTTATAGCATATTATAAATCGAGTTTAATGCTGATGTATCATCTATTTCTAATAAATAAATATTGCATGTAGATAAAGCCAAAGGTTTTAAGGGCATATCCTCTGATTTTTTGAGTTTAATTAATTATCGATGTATCGCCTATTTCTGAAAAAATTGAAATATGTCGCCTATGGTGAAAAAACAAATTAGTAACAATTTCAAAATTTTGAAATATCAAATGTTTAAAAATTTAAAAAAAAAGGTATTGTGTGTTTCAAAAAAGTAAAAAATGAAGTTTTTTAGACCATCCCGTAAGTCTTACAAGAGACTGCCATTTTCATAATTAGCACAGGGCCCCAAAAAGGTTTAGAACAACCCTGGTTAATCGAACCCATGACTTGGGGTTATCAAGCCCCGCCCAAAAGGAGGGTGAACTTGGGCTGTTCTCTAGGGCCCAATCGCTTCAGAGACCCAATATTTTATAAAACCATTTATATATATTGTAATTTTTATTCTAATTATTAATTCTGGGCCCATATATATGTATGTAGTATGGGCTCATTGGGCTAGTAAGAAAAAAAAGAAAATGTACATTGAAGAGACCAACTTTTGGGTCATTTTTCCTAAACGTAAAATATTTTTCAAAATTAAAATAAAATAAAATCCAACACAATTGCTTTAGTTTAAAATATATTTTGGGCCTCAATTTTATTTATTATTTACTTATTTTTTCCAGGGGTCTCTTATGTTTGAAGACCGGTGGGGCTACAACCACCCAACTCTTCGCCCCATATTAAGGCACATACTTTAGACTTTTAAAAAATCACGTATACGTTAGAAATTAAAACTCTTGTAAGACATCTACTTTGAAAATAAAGCTCGTACTTGTTTAAAAGTACTAATCTTTTGTATACAAAAAATTTTAACTTGTAATTTTTTTTGTATTTTTCATATTGAAATTTATAAAGTATCTCTTAGGGCCGGTTTGTTTTCGTTGGATTTTATTCTGTTTTAGTTTTTTTTTTTTTTTGTAGAGTAACGTATATATATTCTAATAATTTTTCTTCATTAATTTTCAATATACATTTCTACTATACAATAACACATTTTTGCTTTTCTAATACACCTTTTACATTTAAACTTTCCTTTCCAAAATGATTACTTAAAACATGATAACGAAGATGCCCTATTTGGGAAGAAAAATAATTTGGTTCAATGACGAACCGAGGGAGTATACTATTCGGCATCAAAGTGCATCCCTTGAAGAGCTAACTCGCCTTAATTGACAGGGATTTTCAGGTCGCTCTTGAATTTATTGACCCTTTTCTTCACTAAATTCTTCTTCATCAAGAGCAAAAGGAGCCGCCATGGCTGCTTCTTATGGTCATATAACCTCTTGTGCCCTATGAGTTAGGGTTTCAAACAGGCCAGATTAATGGGAGGAGGGAATAAATGTAGTAATTTAGTTGACCAACTCACGCAATTTGTAGCCCCAAAATAATAGAGGATGGCTGCTGTTCTCCACTAGTCAATATATATGTCAACGATTTTTATGAATCATTGTTACGTATATTTATTGTTTGTTGTACATATATAAGATGGTGTAATTAAATTTTCGCAGAAATTTTGGTAAAATAGGTTTTTTAAATGGGTGGGTGCACTGTACATTTTTTGTGACTGTCAACCCAAAAAATGTAACCCTAGGTTTCAAACCGAAGACCTACACCCCAACGGAGACTTAAGTCCACCTTGGGTGGCCAACTCTTTTAAAAGGAGTTGGTTGAAAAGAGTATTATTGATACACTTTTCAAGTAGCTTGAGAAGAGTATTCCTAGTTTCTTGAAGTATATTGAAGAGAGTATTACTATTCTATTCAAAATAGTTGAAGAGAGTATTGCTCATATTTGTGAACAATACTAGTGATATTGCTCAAAAATACAAGTTTTTTTTTTTTTTGGTAATCCTTAAAGTGATATTTCAACAAAGTATTACTAATACTGGTGAACAATACAAAGGGTATGTATTAACATTAACAAGTATCACTTCATTGATAAAAATTAAATTAAAAAAATCGTGTATTAATCATGTAAATCGTACATTTATACCATACACTTTTTATTGTGTACTCCAAACTATAATTAAAAAATGTCATAAAAAGTAATTTACCCAAAATACCATTTATTTGATTGTCATTATTTTCAAAATGAATTATTTTATGCCATTACTCTTGTAGTTTCATAGCATCACTCTTACGCTATGACAGTATCGCTATACACAAGATCAGCCATGATACTCTAGAAGAGTACGAGTTAGCTCTAACTGTTACTTTGTCAATATTAAAGTGATACGTGAAAAAAAATAATAGGCGCGTGAATGACGTGCTATCACATCTATACATCCCATTGCATCGCATGTATAAACCCATTTCAAATGAGTTTTTGCCATCAATCTTCAACAAATAACAATTACTAACTTCACGAGGTCGGCATATTTTGATCAGTCGCTATCACTCTGTCTCTCTCCCTTTCTTAAATGCTGTACTGGTTGAGTAAATCTCCCTATAAGTAAGAAGCTCCACAAGCAATATGATCTCATCCTTCTCACAATCATCTATTTTTCTCTGTACAAGAAAAATAAGAATATTGGTGATGGGTTTGAAGCCAATTTTTTGCCTATGCCTTTTGGCACTAGTACTCATGATGTTCATTGCCCCAGAGGTCGTCACAGCTAGAAATTTGGCTGAAAGTAAGATACATTTTAGTTTATTTAAATTTTGTCTTCTCTTTATAAATTGTCATTTAATTACAGAAGATTCAATTTATATGTGCTCAACGAATTAATTAGTTGTAAATATGACTTTAATCCATTTATTAAAAACATAACTTTTCTAGTGGGATTAAAGGAATATATGTGTGTGATGTGCATGTTTGAAACATTTCCCATTCCTTATGGCTTCTTTTTTCTTTTCTTTTTTTTTTTTCTTTTTTCCTGTTTTAGTTTTATTTTTATTTCCCCCTACCGTACACTTTATACTTTATAATAATTTTTTGTGATTTTTATTTATTTTTTTTACACGCCTACTTTCCACTATAGTTGTTCACAAATGAACATGTGAAGAAGATAGGTCACGAATGTTTGCTCTCCTTGGTGTATAATATATATATTAATGAAAAGTCAAGTACTAGTAAATTGACCCCCATGATTCAGATAATAGAAAATGTCTGAACGAAAGACACTTTGATTAATTTTTAAGTTCGCTTCTAGATATGTGTTTGTACGTGTGTGTTTTAGTGTTTTAATATACTTGTAACTATCTATAATTCCGAACACGAGCAACAAGATGTTGAGTTAGAATATGCTAAGGAGGGAGAACATGCAAAAGAGTCGGAAGATGAGCTACGCATTATTGCAGATGAACTCGGGTTTTCTCCATTGGTTTCAAAAAGAACAAAACGACATCAGGCAAGGAAAGGCACAACAAAGACAATGCACACGAGAGAATTTCCACGAAAAGATTACTCTAATTTTTGAGGCGGTTTAAAACACACTAAATAGGTTTAGTTAGCTACCACTACAAAGTTATCTTTGCTTACTTAACTAAATCAATGAAAGGGTATTCAAGCCCCACAACTTCGGCTGCTTTACTAAAAAAAAACCCTCCATGAAATGTTCTTAATTTTTATTCTCATTTTTCAAGCACCAAACGTACTGAAGGCTCAAAGTACAATGACAGTTTTATTGTATTTTATGATTTTGTCAATTAAAATCAAACCCATATGAACAAATCATGCACTTTTGAGTCTTTGACCCACTATCGTAGTGGAGTTTGGCCAGACCTAAACCTGATTATTGCACAACAGAAGCATTAATGTACGTACAAACTACAAAGCCTCTAGTACCAAAAAAGTTGGACGTCTTGAGCAACTAATTATATGGAATGGAGTCTTACGGCCGACCATCTAACGCAATATTTAAGCTACTAAACTTGGTATATCAGTAGCTAAATTCGATAAACAAGATGTTAAACTTAATACGCTATTCACCATAAATAAAATTCGATAAGCATATTTTTATATCATAAATGAAATGAGTCAGAACATAAAACTCAATACACAATACAACAGAGGATAAACTCGATACACATGTTTTCATAACATAAGTGAGATATTTTAGAGACTAAGCTCTATATGCTCATCGTCCAACAATCAAACGAGTTAGATACAAGTTATTGCATTTAAAAAAAAAATCTAAAATCAAAATACATCCCCCCACTAAATCCAAGGGCGGTCTTAATCCATTATTAGAGCTGTAAAAAAATAAAAACAACAAGCACAAATACTCTAAAATCAAAATACTATCCCTAATAAATTAATTACACTAATTCAACATCATTTTGGACCGCCAAAAAAAAAATGTGGACTAATTTTCTTTTTAGGACAGAGGGAGTAATTAATTAAGATTCGCCTTTTACTATGATTCCATCAAATTGTTTAAAACAGACTCCAAATTCGCAAGCATATTGTTAGTAGGCGCACAAGTATGTATCACATTAGTGCTATAGAGAATCATAAAATTCTACTCCCAAAGTCCTATACAGAAAGTCATGTTATATGTTGAAAGGCATAATTTTTCATGCGTAGTAAGGTATAACACTTAAAATAAGTAATTTGATGTTATATTTGCCACTTATCCCTTACATTTTGAATATGAATAACTGTGGTTTACACATATAGTAAAAATATAGAATGTAAAAAATAGAAGACAAACATAACTCTTTTATTAAAATAAAAATATATATTTTAGAAATATGATTATTTTAATGAGGCGAAGGAAGGATTGCGTTGACAATTAATGCAAAATGTTGTTGCATTAATTTCACAATAATATACATTATATAAGAAATTTCATAAAATTCAAAAGAAACACCTCGCTTTTCCTTTTTTCTCTTTTTCAAATATGGGTTTAATTACTGGTTTCATTGATAAGCGGGAGTTTCTCTCTTCACAATGAACGATAATTTCATAAGTGATAAGTGAAAATTCATTTTTAGATCTTTCCACTACTACAAAACGGAGCTTTAATGGCGGTTATAAAGGGCTTTTAACGGCGGGGTTTAGCATTTTTGAACCGCCATCTATCTGGCAGTCGTTGTAAGTTAGCGGACTTTCTACGGCGGGTCGAACCGAAGTGGAAAGTGTAACCTTTCTACGGCGGTTCAAGGTTGAACCGCCGTGGAAAGTGTAACCTTTCTACGGCGGTTCAACCTTGAACCGCCGTGGAAAGGGTACACTTTCCACGGCGGTTCAAGGTTGAGCCGCCGTGGAAAGTGTACACTTTCTACAGCGGTTCAAGGTTGAACCGCCGTGGAAAATGTACCCTTTCTACGGCGGTTCACCGTGGAAAGTGGCTACTTTTTACCGCAATAAAATCATTAAAAGTATACTTTCCACTGCGGTTCAACTATGAACCGCCGTTGAAAGTGGTTACTTTTTAAACGCAAACCGCATTAAAATCATTAAAAACCTGCTGATTAAACCTGGTTCAAATCAAAACCTTATGCTAACAGCCCAAATTTATTACAAATATCACCAATATACAAATTGAATTCGCTTTTATAATACAGCATATCCAAAAAATATTTGTACAACTCTAATATGAACAAGTTTAATTAGTATCCTTCTACTACGACGGATGCTCCAAAATATATCTAGCGCATATTTTTCGCACTGCATCTATATCCACATTGCTTAATGGAGTGCGGTCGATCTTGAAGTGCTGCAACAGAGTTTTTTGAAATTAAAAACTACCCGAGTAAGCAAAATGAAATACAGTCAATTAAGTAAGTAATGAGAAATATATATTTACCTTTTCAAGTGCAAATGTGGATGATTTCATTGCTATTTGGTACATGTAGTGCATTACATAGTACCCACACTCCCAATTATCCGTTTGCTTTTTATGCTAATGAATTAATATATACGAGTTAGAAGATCATGGAAACTTCTATAAAATCAATGGAGAAATGAATAAAACTAGGAAAAAGTGTATGAAAGCTTTTATGGAAAACTAAAGAAAACAAGAACTAAAAACTAGAGAGAAAAACTAAACTATCGTGTAAAGAAAATGCCTAAGAGCTGAATGAATTTTTCCTTCAGCATTCTCCTCTATTTATAGTAGTGGAAATGGCTAAAAAGTAGGGAGAAAAAATCTTCTCAGCGGCTGAATACATATATTCCATCTGTTGAGATCAAATTTGATCTTATCACTTCTCTTCAAATTTCATCCTTATCTCTTTCTTTCTCCTTCCTGAACAAATTCCAGAATATTCGTCTATCTCTTCTTTTTTAGTAAAACTTTCAAAAACTGAGTAACTCTCCCATTTACTGATTCTAGAAAAATTGAGAGTCTTCATTTCATGGTTGAAACAACCGAAACTCCTCCATGGTTGCACATTTTCTGCTGCCATCTTCCTTTTGCTCAAACGGACCCTTGTTTTCTCCTTCTTTTAGTTCATTCTTCTCCTTCTTGACTCAGTCTCTAAACACCTGCTCTTGACTACATAAAACAACAAATATACCTGTGAAAAGCACCCAGGAGACGCTAAAATAAAACAACTAAAAGACACTCATCACGCATGTAGGGATCTCGGTGGCTGTCGCTTTCGGACGAACAAGAAAGAATACCAAGAGAGCGGTTATGGACAACTGACGAAGAATATTGGGTAAGATCTTGCAAGCGGGCAAGATAGTGGCCATAAATCTGTACAAACACCAAACCCTTCAGACAAATTACCCATGTAGTTGTTCATATCAAAGCAGGCACTTGTCAAACTTGTACAGGATTTCAACCTTCTTGGGATTGAATCAGAAAGGCTGTTTTTGTGGACATTTTTAAGGGTTTGCTTGCTACATAGGTCATCTGACAATCGACCGATGAACTGATTTGTATCCATGAGTAAGACAACCAACTTTGTCAATTTTGCCAACTCCAATGTGATGTAGCCAGAGATCTTATTTTATCTTAGATATTGATACTTCAAATTAATCAAATTGTCCAGTGATACTGGAACAGAACCTTCCAGTTGATTCTTGCTTAAAAATAATGATTGAGAAGTTTCGAATTGTTTAACTCTTGGGTAATTGAACCTGAAAGTTGACTCTCCGTTAATACCAAAAAATTGAGAAGTTTCACATTGCCTAACTCTTGGAGAGTTGAACATGAAAGTTGATTCTCACTTAATTCCAAATCAGTGAGAAGTTTCAGATTTCCTAACTCTTGGGGAATTGAACCTGAAAGTTCATTCTGATATAGGTGCAAAAGACTTAATTATTCAGATTGCCTAATGATGGTGGGATTGAGCCTGTAAGATTATTTCTAATACAGGCTCAGACTCGAGTGATTTCAGTTTTCCAATCTCGGGGGAATTGAATCCGATACGAAGTTTTTCAGAAGAGATGCAACACAATTAGGTTATTCAGGCTACCAAAAGAAGGTGGAATCAGACGTGTTAACCTATTTCTATACATGTAAATGTCAGAAGGATTGGTAAAACTTTCTATTTCAGTGGGAATGGTACCAGATAGTGCATTGTCATACAAGTACAAATGAGTCAGGCTTTTCAAATTTCCAGGGAAGTAGGAATAGGACGATATTAAGGTTTGTGGATAAAGCAAGTTGATTGAGTGACAGTATAACTAGCCAATCTGGATAGGAATCGAGCCATTCAATGGGTTGCTGTTTAGGTGGAGAGGTTGGAGATTTTTTAAGAAGCCGATTTCAAGAGGAATGCTTCTTGAAAACTGATTGGCAGACAAATCAAAGTAATTCAATTTGGAAAGGGTTCTTATCTCAGGTGGTATGCTTTGATAGTGTTCATTATAGGCTAGGCCCATGCGGAAAAAAAATAAAAAAATTTAATAGGTATTTATCTTTTCTATTTATATATATATATATATATAAATATTTGCCAAAGAAATTTATTGATTTGGCTCATTCAAATTTGGAATCAAAACCACTTATGATAATGGAGGCATCTCATATTCGGAATGGATAAATCATTCATTGAAAGAATTTCAAATTGCCTTTTAGAATATACTAGTTTGAATATATTAGTGTCCTATAATGCTCTGAAAGTAATTGAGAAATTGAAGAAAAAACAAATATTGTTAATTCATTTTAATGGAAATGAATCCCTATAGAAATCGACTTTGAGCATAAATACTTCCAGTTCTATATATGTACAAAGCACGGTGCCCTTTGAAACTAATTGAGAAATGCAAGACAAAACAAATATTATTAATTCATTTTAATGGAAATGAATCCCTATAAAAATCGAATTTGAGAATAGTAGTTCCAATTTTATTTATGTATAGACTATGATAATGGAAGAAAATTGTAGCTAATACATAGGTGTCAAATTTAATCAGTATATCTTATAACTTTATTCAGTATGATTCTTCACTGTTGTATTAAATGTATGTATTGAATTTGCAAAATTATCTATTGTTAAGTAAAATTATTTTTTACAGCAACGATTGCAAACATTCAGAAGTGAAACCAAATATACTGGAAAAGAAGACGAAAAGAAGTAGAATATGAATAAAATGGGTAGTCAATCCCACGTTATTTTAAAAAGAAGTAGGCTATCAAACACATGGGACAAGTAACTCTCTTGTAACTGTTGTGAACCATTGTTTTCTTTGTTATTTTAGACTAAAGGATGCAACTGTTCGTTTCTGCATAGACAATTTAGAGTAGAAGAGCTTCTAGTCGTTGGATGAAAAAAGACTACCACCAAATGAATCTCAACTCTTCAATTTTTTCATATCCCCTGTTTATGTCATCATATAGATAATAGCTGAAATAATGATATTTTTATCTGAACCAAAAATTACTTGTCCACTCTGACTCGCCAAACGCGCCGGCATGATTGTAACTTCTAAGATTAACATTTTTCTTTGACGAACGATTTGGTATCATTAATTAGGATAAATTAATTGATCCTCTTAGAATCTTCTTTGACGTACCCTTTTATAAGAAGGATCGAACCAACTTTGAAAGTTCGAAAGTCGGAAAAATCAGCTTTGAAAGTTTATCCCCATTTGTCTCTAAAATTGGCACTTCAATTTAATTTGGTCTCCTATTTATTAAATATTTTAATTATTCTTCAAACTTTATTTTACCGTTTTATTTAGTACCTAGCCCACTTTTCGCCCATATAACCCTACCTTATCATTCTTTTTTAAGTTCCCCTTTGCCAACCATCTCTACAATGGGTTCGTTTCTGACTAACACTTAACCACTCATCAATTCTTTATTTGTAAGATTAAGTTATTAGGTTCTAAATATATAATTTCCTTTAAATAGCTTTTCCCTTAATTATTATTATTATTATTATTATTATTATTCTTATTTTTTGGAATAAAAACTGAGTTAGTGACCAAGTAAACTGTAAATTGAAAATTGAAGATTCTAATTTAGAACATTTTTTAAGTTGAGATAACAAGTTTCAGACCAACTTGAAGAACAGTTTAATCCATATCAAATTACATAATCTCCTATTTAAAACCTAGCTACCTTTTTTTTGTTTCCGGGAAACTCTTGGTGAGGAGACTTTGTAAGAAGTTGCTAAAATAAAGAGAACGAGGATCAACTCGTTTAGTGCAATTCCTAATCTTTCTATTATCAATCACAAGAACCCCTATAATCTTTCTATTAATAGTTCTTATTATATATTTTTTCATTTTTTTAAAAGCAACTCATTAAGTGGATGGCGGGTTTAATCACCTTAATTATTAATAGATTTTTTAAAAATTCTTGAAGAGGTGGGACATAAGTACCGAAACAAATTAAGGGAAGAAATTAAATAAATAAATGCTATCGCCTTAAGTAAGAAATTTGTAACACATCTCATCGCAAGACTCTCCTAAGCTCCAAATGAGTGCATCTTATCTATTACAGCGTGGAATGTATTATCCTTATCGCTATGGAATAAAGCTTGCTTTGTGTGCCCTATGATATTGCTCGTAAAATGCATTATTCTTAATCAGTTTATTTTTCCAATTACATGCTATTTTATTCAAGAAAAACGTCTAATCCTAGTGACTTCTGTGAAGAGGAAGAGTGCAAAAATCAGACCTTGCCAAGACTGGCAACATATACATCATGGCAACGTTTTGAGATTTAATTTGGATGTAAATGAAAATGACCTGAGAGAGGAAGAAATAAAATACAATATATTGGACTAATTGGAATGACGTGAAAGATTGATTTGATGAAATCAATTCAAAATGTGAGAAACTATTGTAAATAAAACTACTTTGGCTCCCCAATTATGTTTGGTCCCTTAAGTCGAAATGAGTTTAATTATTTTGGTCCCGTAATTTAATTTTTTTTAGTTTGAATTGGTCATTTATTCACTATTATACCAAATCTAGTATAATATGGATATTTGCATGACGAAATATAACGTACTTCTTAAAGTGAGTTCATTACCATGGTTAATGGGTACTTATTAGACACGGTTTTGTGTTGATCATCTCGATGTTTCACGTTCACCATTTGATTATCAAATTTGGTATAGTTTCAAATGAATTATCAATTTAAATTTTTAAAAAATCAACTTTAGAGACAAAAAAAGAATTTGAGGGCAGGGTAATAAAACAATAGTGTCAATATTTCCCTTTTTTATTTTTATTTTCGTTTGAATTGGTCATTTATTCAAAATTAGACCAAATTTGCTAACAAAATGTCACCATTTGGTATAATCTAATAAATAATCATTAAGGAAGTCTCTCAAAAGAGTGGCTGGAGAAAAATGTACACAAATTAAGGAAGGTATAGAACTTATCTCATTACCCCATATTTAATGGTAATTTTTATCCTCTAACTCTCACGTATTGCAGTGTAATCTGTACAAAACTCTACCATTAACAAACTATAAGCATCTGTACACAATTAGTGTTTTTTTAATATATCGTACTTCCTTTACTGATTAAATTTATTTTTCTTTTGGGTCCTTTACATATTAAATTTCTTTTTTTTGACAGAATACTTATCAAAATTATTAATTACAACTAAAAACCGCCAAAAATTCATCTTTCTAGATAAAGATGATAATTTTTTTTCTGGATTGGATTGATTAAGAATATAATTTTAAATTTCACAGAGGGAGTACATTTAGTTTCGTCAGGTGAACATCCAGATTCCACCATTTTTGGTATAATTTTGAATAACTAGAGAAAAATTCAAACTAACAAATGAAACTAGAGGACTGAAATAAATGTTTTTTCAATTTAAGGGACCAAATAGAATTGGAGCCAAGTTAAAGTCCAATGAATCCATATCCTTTGTCCATTTTTTTTTGTCTTCTCCTGTCCATTGAGGGCAAAGTAAATTTACTTTGCTACTCATTCATACGATCACTTGTTGTTCAAATATGAATGAGTGGCAAAGTAACTTTACTTTGCTCTTAGTGGACATGACAAGACTGAGAAAAAATGGACAGAGGATTTGGAACCAGATCCAATAGAGTCATTTACCCAAACACAATATTTAAGTCTTATTTAGCTATGTAAAATAAAAAGAAAAACATGTTGTCGTTGGAGATCAGATATTTTGTCTACTCTACCCATGTTTTCTCGGTCTACCTTCTCATAATAAATGGTGTGATCCATATGTCATATTATGGACCCACTTCCCTATTATGAGAGGGTAAACCAAGAAGACCTGGTAGGTAAAACAAAAGATCTCATGAGTTGCCTTAAGGCCCTGGTAATTTGATTCTACAAATTTTGCACCAAAGGGGGAATTCCTTCAGAACATCATCATCATGGAAATGTTGTATTCAAGGCAGCTGACTAACAATTCTGAAAACACACACAAAACCTTCCTCTCCTTCTGTTTTTCCCACTTTTAGCTTTCACCATTGCTTCAGCTTCCTCAGTTAATGATGAGGCAGCAGCCCTTTTCCAAGCCTGCTACTAAACTCATGGAATAACAACATTAATACATGCAGTTGGTCTGACGTTTTATGCACGACGCAGGGAAGTGTCAGCAGGTTGAACCTTACAAATTTAAGCATCAATGGTACACTCCACAACTTTCCATTCTTATCTCTCAAGAATCTTGTGTATGTTAACCTGAGCATGAGTGCATTTTTTGGTATCATCCCAACTGATTTAGGCAAACTTTCCAAGTTGAGTTATCTTGATTTGTCGATGAATCAGTTTTCAGGATTCATTCCTCCTGATATTGGCCTGTTAACAAATCTTCAAACTCTGTGCCTAACTCAAAATCAACTTTTTGGTCCCATTCACAAAGATTTAGGAAGCTTGAAGAATCTGACTATTCTTCAGCTAGATGTGAATCAACTTAATGGCTCTGTTCCTGTTGAATTGGGAAATTTGAGTAACTTGGAAAATCTATACGTTCGTCATAACCAACTCTCCGGCTCCATTCCTCAGGAGCTTGGAAATTTAAAGAAGTTGGTTATCATGGCAATGGATGAAAATCAGTTCACTGGCCAGTTGCAAGAAGAGCTTTTCACCATTTCAACTTTCGAAATTGTCTGTTTGAATAGTAACAATCTGTCTGGCGCTGTTCCTAGAAGCTTGAAAACCTGTACAAGTTTAAAACGAGCCCGATTTGACTTGAACATTCACAGGCAACCTTTCCGAAGATTTTGGAGTCTATCCAGATTTGTATTTGATAAGTCTCAATGGGAACAAATTTTATGGGGAGCTCTCTAGCAACTGGGGTAGATGCGAAAGCCTCAAAACTTTTTCCATTTCAAATAACTACATAACCGGTTATTTACCTCCTGAATTTGGGAATCTGACTAAGCTTGGTGTTCTTGATCGTTCTTCCAACAGCGTAAACGAAGAGATACCTAAGGAATTCGGGAAGCTGAAATCCTTGCTACAGCTCAAATTAGACAGCAACCAACTTTCAGGTGTTGTTCCCCAAGAATTAGGACTCCTGACAGAACTTTCATTTCTCAACCTGTTTGCGAACTTGCTAAATGGTTCGGTTCCAAAGAGTCTAGGAGACTCCCAAAAACTGTTTTACTTGAGCTTGAGCAACAACAATTTAGGCCAAAGTATTCCATCCCAGTTGGGGAAGCTTACTCAGCTTACTTTTCTCGATATGAGTCACAATTTTCTCACCGGTGAGATTCCGCCTGAGTTCATAACTTTGGGGAGCCTGGAAACATTGAATCTCTCGCACAATAACCTTTCAGGTTTCATACCAAGTGATTTATCAGGAATGCCTGGAATTGTCTACATCGATGTATCTTTCAATGACTTAGAGGGTTCAGTTCCTCAAGGCAAAGCATTTATGAATGCCACTTTTGAACAATTTATGGGGAACAGAGGATTGTGTGGCAACATAGCAGGACTACAACTTTGTGGCGTTGCTAAGAAAAACAAAAGATATGCTCTCTTAATTGTTCCCCCTTTCATGTGAGCACTCATGCTTGTTTGTGTATTTTCTGGAATGTTCTTATCGTATCAGAAAAGAAAGGGAACTCCAGAAGTGGAAGAAATAAATGCCAGCCCCAATGGCGGTGATATATTCTCTGTCTGCACATTTAACGGGAAGAAAATGTATGAGGATATCTTAAAGGCAACAGAAGAGTTCAATGAAACATTTTGCATTGGATAAGGTGGAAATGGAAGTGTATACAAGGCAGAACTTCCATCAGGTGACACATTAGCTGTAAAAAGGCTGCATCAATTGCCTGAGACTGAGAGTACAAATCATGATCGGAATGGTTTCTTCAAGGAGATAGGGGCCTTGACAACAATCAAGCATCGAAACATTGTGAAACTTCATGGCTTCTGCTCCAGTCCTAAACACTCATTGTTGCTTTATGAGTACCTTGAGAGAGGCAGCTTAGCCAAAAATCTGAGCAGGAAGGAAGAAGCAAGGGAGTTGGACTGGCAGAAAAGAGTAAATATCATTCGGGGTGTATCCCTTGCTTTGTCTTACTTGCATCATGATTGTTGGCCACCCATCGTTCACCGAGACATATCAAGCAAGAATGTGTTGTTGGATCCAGATTATGAAGCTCGTGTCTCGGACTTCGGCACTGCCAAATTTCTGAAGACGGATTCATCGAATTGGAGTACACTAGCTGGCACTGGGGGATACATCCCACCAGGTAACTTTAGCATGAATTAAGGTTTCCAGTCTCACTAACTGTGTCCCAACTATGTACCACATGCTTTAAAGTTATGCTACACAGATTGACACACGGGTTGGTGAGACAGAAGATCATGACTCGTTAATATATTGCATATATGTACACAAGTATGTATTATTATGACAGGATGATGTGTTGTTGTGCAGAGTTTGCTTACACTATGAAAGTGACTGAGAAGAGCGATGTATATAGCTTTGGGGTCTTGACACTCGAAGTGCTCAGGGGGAGCTATCCAGGTGACTTGATTCCTCATCTGATGTCATCCGCCACACCAGAAAGGGCGATACAACTCGAAGAATTCCTGGATCAACAACTCGAGTACCCGAAACAGGAAGACGAAAAGGTTTTGATTTCAATCCTAAAACAAGCACAAGCATGTCTGAATGCTGATCCGCAATCCAGGCCGACTATGCAATTTGTTTCTCGTTTGTTGTCATCGGCTGCGCCATAACATCTTGGTGGCCAAGGCCGGGCGTTAGCTTTATTTGATGTTCTGTCTTTTCTTTTTTCTTATTATCTACCACTTTCTCTCAATTAAGAAAGTTATAGTCACTAGACGCAGGAAGAAGATGCCTGTCGTTGAAGTTTTGGTTTTGGTTTCAGTTTTGGTTTCAACAGTAAATCTAATATATTATAATCAGCTGTCCTCATTTTTAATACAACTTTTCACTATTCGGCTATACCTTTTTACATTATCAATACACTTTTTAAATTATAAAACTATGTTCTCAAAACCAAAACTCAAACCTTCAGTAAAGAAACAGGCCCTTAGTATATGCTAATTATGTGTAATTATCAAGCATATGTACACGTTTCCAGTATGCCTTATAATTCCTAGCTAGTCTAAAAAATAAATTTCTATTTTTGAAAGTATATTTTTCAAATAAAACAATTTATTTGATGTAAAACATTTGGACAAAAACTTGTAGTCGACATGCCGGACCGTCCGACTGTGTGCATCGATTTTAGTCTATCCAGATTTGCGACCGAATTAAGAAATTTTTGTTTTACAAAATGATTATTACAAAATAGTAATACAAAGTGGACTCTTTAAATGAGAGAGAGGAAGTATATCTTTTGATTGGAATATCATTTTTAGGTGTATTTTTTTTCATTATTCTTACTTCCTTTATTACTTTATTTTCAAGCTGTTTTCTAGATTTTACCATTTTTGGTAACCGTAATTTCCCAAACTAAGGTACCCTTTTTTAAAATTGAGAACCTTTCCGATTGTGATTACCCAAAAGTTGGTTCTTTCAGGCATTCATGATTCAATCTGAGCCTTAATTTTCTTGTCGATGGAAGCAAATGAAGCAGTCTAGGCAAAATGGTCATTACCCTGACAAAGAGTCAAGTAAACGGGCAGCTATAGATGTAACAAAGACTCGAAGTCTCAATGGCCGAGACTTTAGATCCATGTGGGAAACGAATTCCAGTTTTCTTGATTCAGATTTCCAAGTCAAGGCCAGCTATAGATATTGGAAATCTGAATCAAGAAAACTAGAATTCCAGTTGCCTTGACTTCTAAAGTGACACGCACTCATGTCAGCATTGTAATATATATCATGTTTTTGTGGAAGAAGACTCAGAAGACTTTGAACTTGGAAGTTGCAGCTACTATAAGTTTACCACTTTGAGCCATCAGGAATATTCAAACGTAAAATGGAAACCACCATGAAAACATCAACTTCCAAACTACTTCTCCTGATCCCGCTTATCCTATGCTCAGCTCTCGGAAACACTTCGGCTTCTCATGAAGAGGCTGCAGCCCTCCTAAGATGGAAAGCCAGTTTTGGAAACCACAACAACGCCTTTCAAAATTCATGGCAATTGTAGAATTCTTCTTCCAGCCTCCAACAAGAGAGTGGCAGCCCATGCAATTGGTACGGAGTGTCGTGCATCCAGGGATGTGTCAACAAGTTGAACCTCACAAATTCTAGCATCAATGGTACTCTCCAAAACTTTCCATTCTCATTACTTAATCTTACGTATGTTAACTTGAGCCTGATCGAATGAACTCTAAGAAGCATACCGCCTGAGGTAAGCAGCCTCTCCACACTGAATTACCTGGATTTGTCTGTTAATCAGTTTTCAGGAAGCATTCCTCCTGAAATTGGTCTTTTAAGAAATCTCAAAATTCTCTACCTAAACGACGACCGACTGAATGGCTCAATTCCAATTGAGATTGGCCATTTACTTTCCCTCACTGAGCTTGATTTATCTTGGAACCTTATTGATGGCCCTATTCCTGCTTCCTTAGGAAATTTGAAAAGCCTGAATCATTTATACTTGTATAACAACTCACTTTCTGGTGTCATTCCAAATGAAATAGGAAGTCTTGGCAATCTCGTTGAGATTTACATGTAAATAAACATGTTAACAGGTCCTATTCCCCCTTCTCTCGGTAACCTGAATAGCCTAATTGTCTTGCATCTCTTCCAAAACTTCCTACCGGGTACAATTCCCCCCCGAGATAGGAAAACTGAAATCACTCCAGATTCTGATTCTGCCTGGAAATAATCTTACTGGTTCAATCCCACCATCATTAGGACTTCTGACTAGTTTAACTTGGTTGCACCTATATGAGAATCAACTTTCAGGTTCCATTCCCCATGAGTTTGGCAATCTGAAACTTCTCACTGATTTGTAATCAAGTGAAAATCAACTGAATGGTTCTATTCCTGCATCACTCGGAAATTTGACTCACTTAGAATATCTATTTCTCCTAGAAAACCAACTCTGGTGACATCCCAGCAGAGTTGGGTAAATTGACAAAGTTGGTGTTCTTCCAAATGGATACGAATCAATTCATTGGTCCATTGCCAGAAGGCATATGCAGTAGTAAAACCCTTCAAAGCTTCTCCACCAGCAACAACAGGCTTTCTGGTACAATCTCATGAGGAAAACTTGTACAAGTTTAAAAAGAGCCTGATTTGATAACAACAGCTTCACAGGCAACTTGTCTGAAGTGTTTGGTGTTTATCCAAACTTGATTTTCATTGATCGCAGTGGCAATAACTTCCATGGGGAACTCTCTAGCAATTGGGGCAGCTGCAAGAACGTGCAATCTCTTTTCCTTTCAAATAACAAGCTCACTGGTCAGATTCCTCCAGAACTTGGGAATCTCACTAAACTTGGTCGGCTTGATCTTTCTTGTAACAGCATAGCAGGAAAGATCCCACCTGAATTTGGTAAGCTAACGTCTTTGGAAGATCTGTACTTGAACAACAACCAACTTTCCGGAGCCATTCCTGCAGAAATAGGATTTCTCTCTAATCTTTTGTTCCTCAACCTTTCCCTGAACTTTCTGAATGGATCCATTCCAAAAGAAATAGGAGACTTGAAGGTACTAGTCTTCTAGAGCTTGAGCTATAACAATTTAAGCCACAGTATTCCAGCCCAGTTGAGTAAGCCATCTCATCTCACTCATCTTGATTTGAGTCACAATGTTCTCACTGGAAAAATACCATTTGAGGTGAGTCATTTGGACAGTCTTGGAATATTGAATCTTTCCCATAACAACCTCTTCGGTAACACCCCAAATATTTTCCTAGTGGTAAAGCATTTGCAAATGCCACGTTTGAACAATTCAGGAGGAACAAAGGATTGTATGGCAATATAAAAGGTTTAGGACCATGTGATACCTTTTCCAGGCATGTTAAGAAGAAAAAGCAGAATATCACACTTATAATTGTTCTGCCTCTTGTGGGAGCACTCATATTTCTTGGTGCATTTGCTGGAATTTTATTTTGGTGGGTGCCTACAAAGGAAACCCCAGAAGAAGAAGACCTGAATGAAACTGGATAGTTGATGGAAAAATACTGTATGAGGATATCTTAAAAGTGACAGAGGAGTTCAGTGAAAAATTTTGCATTGATAAAGGAAACTCTGGAGCTGTTTGCCTGGCAAACCTTCCATCTGCTAACATATTGGTGATAAAGAAACTCCATGTATTATCTGATTCCACAAATCATGACGGTTTCCTTGACGATATAAGGACCTTGACAAATATCGACCATCAGAACATTGTGAAACTTCATGCTTTCTGCTCAAGTCTTAAGCACTCATTTCTGGTTTATGACTACTTTGAGAAGGGTAGTCTGGCAAAAAATTTGAGAAGAGAAAAAGAAGCAAAGGATTTGGGATGGCAAAAAAGGATAAATATCATTTGCGGCGTGTCTCATGCCTTGTCTCACATGCACCATAATTGTTCCCTGCCCATAGTTCATCACGACATATCAAGCAACAACATATTTCTTGATTCACAATATGAAGCTCTTGTCTCGGGCTTTGGAACAGCTAAACTTCTGAAGACAGATTCATCGAATTGGACAGGACTAGCGGGCACCTATGGATATGTTGCAACAGGTAATCAACAAAGTTAAAGTTCCCCATATATGTAGCTCCACTGACTAGAAAGGAATGTAAACAAGTCTATTAGAAACTACAATAAAGATGATGAAGGCATGAAGGGGCGAGACTTCTGATTATTTTAATTTTTTTTTAGGTTAAATTATAACCCCATTTAGGGATGGCCACAGTTCCGGAACCGCCGGTTACGGTTCCAAAACCGCAGGTTACGGTTCATGAATCAGTGGAACCAGAACCAGAACCTTGGGGGGACGGTTCCGTGCTGGTTCCGGTTCTGTCACGGTTCCCGTTCCGATTCCAATCTTTTCCGTTTATTTGATTATTTTTTCGTTTATTTAACAATTTTCACTTATAAATGTTATTTTATTTTGACTCAATTAATAACGCAATTATTTGTAAATAATTAAAATTACAAAAATAAAATAAAATCTGTAGTGACAATACATACATTTAAACAATTAAATGATTTATATAATAAAAGATGCAAAAATAAATTGTGAAAAAATATATATACAAATGAATAATACCTCAATATATTATTTTTAAAAAATCAAGAGAGTGATGCCTTGTTATAAATCGTGAGAAATCAGAGTTTGAACTTTGAAGCATTGAAACTTTTACAAAATAAGTACGTCTTGAATATTCAATATAATTCATCTTCATCTTCTTCATCATTTGCGGAAGCTGCGGTTGGATCTAATTTGATTTAATAATTAATTAATTTTAATTTAATTTAATGCTTATTTATATTATATTAATAATATATATAAAAAGTATACTATTAGTTTATATATTATTATAATATATATTTAAAAATAGTTTATATATATATATATATATTTGTTAAACATCTAATATAATTATAATTATAAGAAAGAAGTTCAAAAAAAAAAAAGCAAATAGTTGAAGTAGTTAATCAACTTTGCTTTAAGCCTTTCAATTCTAGCAAAGGGTCGCGTGTTCGAATCTGTGCAAGAAGATGGTTGGACCCTTTGGAACCGGAGGGTTAGAACCGGCGGTTCCGACCCGCCGGTTCTCAGTTCTCAAACAAGAGGAACCCGAACCTTAACCGCTAGAGGCGGGTCCGGTTCTGGAACCAGGGGTCACGGTTCCGGTTCCAGACCGGCGGTCTGGTTCCGGGTCAGTTCCGGTTCGAACCGGAACCGTGGCCATATCTAACCCCATTAATCTTTTCATTTGGTATCATTGTTATCTCTCTTCATCCATTAATTTGAAATTATTTCATATTTGTCCTTAATTTTAAAAATTGTTTCAAAACAGTTCTGAGTGCAAATTCCGACAATATTTGAGTTATTATCGACTAACAAGAGAGATTTACACACATTAATAGAGACAACAAATAAATAAATGAAAAGTAAAAGTCAAATCACTTTATTCACCAATTAATTTAACTGAAAATTAACTCAAATATTATAAGAATTGAGACTTGGAACCATCCTAGAACGATTTTTGAAATTAGGGGACGAAAATAAAACCATTCCAAGTTAAGAGAACAAAGAACGGAGTGATTGAACTTTATTTTTAATTACTGCCTTGATTGTAATTTGTAAGAATAAATTTTTTGCTTTGACGTTGTAATCTTCGAGATCATTAAGACGAATTTATTAATCTCTTGTAAAATCTTATGACAAAAACTATATACTGAATGGACTTTGTCTCATTTCCAGATCATGAAAATCTTTCGAAATTATATCGTTTTATATATTTTTGATCATACATATATATATATATATAGAGTAACGTCCATTTTTATGGTTAAGTTGTTTTCTTTTAAATGTGAAGAATAAAAGAGAGTAAATAATAAATGGTTTTTAAAAGAAGGTTCCGATAATTATGCCCCCCTCTAAGTCTTTATATAACCTTTTGGAAATTTAATTGACAAAAAGGTATCTAATCCCACGATGACTGTTAATTTAGAAAGAATAAAAAGGGTTGTTAAAAGTTGGTGTAAATTAATGACAATGACCAAAGAGGAAGAAGACACATTGCACTAAATTAGTTAAAGACCTTGATGAAATCAAAGTCGTGAAACTTTCGTTGGAATATAGGTCTTTTCCATTGTTGAAACAAGGACGGAGCTACA